>CAKALG010020773.1:0-13290 GCA_916700815.1 Helicolenus hilgendorfi
TGTATACAGTATATATAGGTATGTAATAATGTATAAATCCCCAAATAACCCATGAATTATTAGTTATTCTCAGACAGATATCGCTGTTTGTTGTGTGTAGAGGTGTGTGCGTACAGCAGCACTGTCCCAGGCAATGAAACGGGGGGATGGAGACAGACAGACAGAAGAACATGTCAGCCTGCTGCGCTGCAACGCAAAGCTTCAAATACCTTCAAATATTTCTCACCGAAGCTTCGAAGCCCAAAAAATGGTATTTGGGATGGCCCTATACTATAATAAACCAGATTACAACTAAGCTTTGGAGCACTATTCTATTGCAATCAATCAAATCACACCTGCATGACAGAGCACACAAACTCAGCAGTCAACTTAAAAGTTTTATTTCATGACTGCAGTACAGTGAACTGATGTTGGGTGAAAACAAGAGAATACGCCAATCAAAAGCATAGTACTGTACAGTACTTTACACCAGTACTGTAAACAATACTATAGTATTCATACACATCAACTTGTTTTCCTCAGCTTCATGTTTCTGACTATATGAGGCCATAAAATGACATCCACACATCACACGCGATGTTAGCCGTGGCTGGCCAGGCGGCGGGGGAAGTAGTACCCCCTGGCGTGTCGAATCCTCCGCTGGATGGACTCCAGTGGAATGTCCCCGCATGCTTCCTGCAGCATTGCTGAAGGTTTCTCCCACTAAGTGAGGACTCCTTTCGTACACCTTCTTTTGTCTCTCTCCTGTGGTTGCTATATGATCCCCTGGTTACATTTTAATGGTGTTATACTCTGCCATTTTTTATTTTTTGTGCTGACCTATTGGGCTGTTTTCAAGGCAGACATTTTGACTTGTCATAGCAGAAAATGCACAGGTGTCGCTAATAACATTAATGATGAGTGTCTGTGACAGGAAACAAACGTGCACAATGGCAGCAGAGCCCTGAAACCAGAGACATCATTAATGTTATTAGTAACACTTGTGTTTGTCCTACCATGCATGATGTGTCAAAATGTTTTAACAACCACTCCTTCTATGACGAATGTAGGCCTCACATAAAAACGTTGGTGTGTGGTTGCAACAGAAGAGAAAAGAGAGTAATAACAACACGCGCACATTCACCAGCTGAACTGGAAACTAAGGTTTTCTGTTGACAGTCATCACAAGCTTTACTGAAGCTGTTCAGGGTTAAATATACGTATCAATATCATTTGCTGAACGGAGGGAGAGCATCTTGATTTAACATATTGTTTAAATATTTGTATTTAGATTGTCCCTGGCCTTTAATCTCATCCTTCATGTACCATTACATGTGAGAAATGAAGGTACATTCAGGGGTGATCATTTTGCTAATGCTAATTTTAGCCTCCCTGACATAATAGTACTATGTTGGACCCATCCAAGGATGCTTGCTGTTACTATGTCACACAATTCATGAAGTTTCCCTTAACAACATGAAGTAATCACAAAGCCTGACAAAATATACAAAAAAAAACTATAACACACACACACACTCTCAAATATGCATGCATTATCAGACAACCAATAGATGCACTTCAGTCAGTCAACATGTCATCCTGTGGTGAAATGAGTGGAAGAGGTTAAATAACCTCCAAGTATTCAAAGCGGTTTTATTCATTTAGAGAAAGGAGAGGGAAACATAAGTGAATCTATCCTGTAGCACTGCCACACCATGTAAAGGGCAGATGAGATGGTTTGGCACTGGAAAACTTAAAAAAAAAGGGATGTTGAAGATCTAACAGGAGTAGAGCAAAAAATGACACTTATTAACAGAAGTTTACTGAAACATGGGGCGAAAAATGAAACTGCATTTAAACTGAAACAAAAGAGCGAAAAACAAAAGAAAGCTGCAGCCTCTCAGCAAGCTGCCTAATGCCTCTCCCCTTCCTCTTACGCCAGTGAATGAGATTTTACCTTCTCAGCCTCACCTAACTGTAACCTACCACCTGCCCAGGTATGTCAGTATCAGCAACAAACAAGCATCCAAATTCACACAGAATAATGAACCGACCCTTAATACAAGATCTCTAAATTACTGCAGATCTATCTATGGGCTCCTACAAAAAACAAAGTTTATTTTATGATGTAAATTTAAGTATAAGCATAATCCCAAGTATACTTTATGTAATGAGTATGCTAATATCAATGTACTAGTAGTATACTTGTTTACTACTTCAATACTTCTTGGGACTAAATTGGCTCACTTTTTTAGTTTATTAAAGTATACTTTTGAGTAAATGTAAGAGTAGTAAACTTTGAGTACAAAACAGGTTTACATCCAAGTTTTATTTTGTACTGCAACTACAATATGAACTATACTACAAGTGAACTAGGTATACTGTTAGATTACTAGTAATACACGTGTAGCCCACATTTTAGTTTAAGAAAATACACTTTAAAGTATACTCTCAGTTTAATAGTTTTTACTGCAATTGTACTTGTAAGTTTATATTTAACTGATAGTAGTTAGCCAATGATTTATATATTACATAAAGAGACTTGCTCCTTTTGCTATTTGACTTTATAATTTATGATGAAAATTAGTTCTCGCATGCCCCAATGGTGAACGGAGAATAGAAAAACGTAAAAAATTGTTGATGAATTGAAGTAAATTCATATCAAAACATATATTTACAAACTCTTGTATAAGCCAAGTATACTTAGACTTTTCTGTATACTTGTCAGTTTACTAGTTATATACTTGTAGCCCACTTTTTAGTTTATTAAAGTCCACTTTAAAGAATACTCTCAGTAAACTACCAGTTTTGTAGTTTTTACTAAAGTATATTTGACTAAATATGATAAACTACTTGTTTAGTAGTTTTTACTGCAAGTATACTTGTAAGTTTTCTTTGAGTTAACTTATAGTACTTAGCCAAATATACTTAGACTTTTCTGTATATTTTTCAGTATAAGCCAAGTATACTTGGACTTTAGTATCATTTTGTTAAGTTCATCTCTGATAAGTACATAAAAAGTAATCTGAAAGCATACTCTCTTATTTTAAGTTTTAAAAGAAGTGTACTAATAGCATACTTGAATAAACTTCTTTTTTTGTAACGGTGAGACCTATCTTACCTATCTTACCTATCTTACATCGTGCCTTGCCCGTCCCTGCGGACATAATGAGGCAAACCTGTTTCCACTTTCCTTGATTGAGCTGCTGAGCAGCAGATCTACCTAACAATCTAACAGGTAAGAAGGACATCTGCCTGAACTTGATATTACAGTAGTAAACTTAGTCTCAGGAGCCAAATATGTGTGTTTTTGTATCTCTACTTGAGGACCATATTTTTAAGATGTTAAATTTGGATGTTTTTGTTAACTTGAAAATTGCTATTGTCCTGATAAATCCTCGCGTCAGGATGAATCAGATGTATGCTTTTTCTGGTTGTGTATAGTACAGGTTTTGAGCAAAACTACACGGCACAAAGCACACGCTGCCATGTTCTTAATTCTGATTTAAACTCCTGTAATAACTCTTACGCTGCCTTGTTGCTGTATTTAAGCATCACAGAGCTTGATATTTATATATATATGGCAAAATATACTTTAGTTTTTGCCTATTTATATTGTCTTTTATAATGAAATGTTTATATGAAAAATATAATAATAATAAAAGAAAAATATCAAAGACAGAATTACACATTTATTCTAATCTCATATCATTGAGTTTATTTTGGGGTACGTATGACGTGTATTTTGGATGTGAGACGAACTGTTGCACAAATGTTGTTAATGAGAACTTTTTAAAGTATAAAGTATAAAAAGACATCACATCACTTGATCCATCTCCAAGGATGCCATGCCTTCTAGTGGCCACAAGTGCAAACTGACACAGCAAACTAAATGGCTTTTAAATTAAATAAAAAAGGTGAAAAATCACTATTAGTAATTATTGCTGGCAAAAATGCCCCATGGGGCAACACACCACCAGAAATGTGTTATAGTCTGTAAGGCAATCATACGGAGGACATTGTTTTGGCAACATCTAACGGCCAGTAATGGTCACTAAAGTGTCTAAAGTCTCCTTTGTGCCTGTTACTCACAGCTGGCTTTACACTGATAGTAATGTGAATGATGGGTTCACTTCTGACAGACTGAGAGTGGAAGAGGTTTCGACCAAGGACAGCGTTGGACTTCAGATGCTCCTGGGACACATTCATTACCAACCATGATGTTTGACCATCTGATGATCTGTGTGCAGTAAAGTAAACATCTTTTATCTATTAAAAAACTGTGTTGTGAAATAATGAAAGGCAGTTGGTGTTTGAGACACAAAGGGACTCTTTTATTCCTGTCTTATCTCTCTTTCTCTGCTGGATCTTTATATTCATTCCCTTGCCCGATGAGAGCCAACTGGACCTGATGACAGCTGGACAGATTGAGTTGAAATAGCTGATATTAGCTGTTAAATGCTGCTTTTCTCAGGTCTCTCAAATGACTGTAATACTTTGAATATGGAGTTATTTGCTTATAGGGTTTGGGTTTGTACAAAGACACACACAGAAACATGTTCACATCCACGCCCACGCCCACAGATTAAAGTACACACTTTCACATAATGTGCTTGGGGTTCAGTGCAGTTGGTGCTGATCTCAGGATAGATAAGTTCTGTGGATCAGATATTAAGAAAATGCATTTTTTATCCCCTCCTGAAACAAGCAGCCATGTGGTATCATGTTCGGATATAACAGTCACATATAATTTACCATTAGCAGTTCTGCATACAGGAAATAGTGACGTCACTGTTCTTGAACCAGCGGAGTTACACTTGATTTATGTTCTCAGCTGAAATAATTGTGTAGCATGTCTTCACCGTATATGATCCTTGAGTTTCTGATCATTTCCAGACCGTCCTCAGTCCATTTTGACGGGCCAAACAGCACTCAGTTGCCATGGACACACAGATCATGTGGGGTTTAAAATAATGTGTCCTTGACAACAAACTACAGCTTTCTGTTTGTGTTTGCGTCTGTGTGTGTGTGTGTGTGTGTACTGTACCTGTTGGGAAGATGTAGTACAGTGGTTTGTTGGTACAGTGGTTTGTTGGTGCTTCTGCGTGTGCACTCATGTGACTCATAACTCCATAACATGATTTACTCACAGGTGAGCAAGTGCAACACTTTGGGCAGAAATACTGTATGTGTACTGTAAAAAAAACAACAACTCATTATTCATTATGTTACTGTGTGGGAGAAACAACACAGTTTTAAACATGGAGAAAGTAATCTGTACATGATCAACCTTGCTGGGACCCGATGAGAAGCAACACTGTGGAGCTTCCAGAGCTGCTGCTGCTGCTGTTGTGTTGTGCTGTACTGTGCTGTGGTGTGCTGTGCTGTGCTGTGCTACGCTACACCCCTGCTGTTCACTGAAGGGTGAAATGTGATCATGGAGGGCTGCCAGCCTGCATCAGGACCTGGCAGTTGAAATGGCAAGGCCAGCGAACTGAGATCTTACACGTCTCTACCGTCACTGTCAGCCTCTGAACACTAGAGGGCAAGCACTGCATCTACTATGACAATCATTGTCTTCAGGACAGAAAGGGACACTGTCTGCCTCATATGATACAGTGAAAACACTCACACCATGTATAAAAACATTGGAATTGAGAAATCAACCAGTAAATTTAAGGCTTTTTAAGTGATTCACAGTCTACAAGAGTCAACAAGAAGTGACAGACTGGTTACTCAGCAGGAGACACACTCAACATGTTGTCGGCCTTTTTTTTTTCTTGCAAGTTCATTTTTGTAGCCCTGCCATTTGAACCTTCAAATATGTAATTCAGTACCCTGAATGACCAAAATATAACATTGAGAAAATGGGGTATACAGTACTGGAAAACAAAACTGAAGTTGAGACAAAATTCTGACTTTAAACTCAAATTAATTTTTCAAATGTGGCCCTAACCCTCTTCAGTTCACAAGTTCATCTAAAATAAAGTCCCTTTTTTTTGGTGTAGCTATCTGGCTCACTGTCTCTAATTCTGGTTACCTCATGTCCAATACTTGAATTTCCCTAGACTCCAGCCCTCGCCAATTTTGTCACCTAAACAGATTAATTTTTTCAATGCAATTATTCGAGTTAAACAATAGAAACTCAAATTATGTGATTCTAATCATTTTTTTAATGCAAATGATCAAGTTAAGCAATTCAAATTAAAATAAATGATTCAAATTCAGTTCTAGTGACACTGTTCACTGTCATATCATTGCAAATTTTAAATCTTTGTGTTTAGGACTGTTATTGACTGGACAAAAAGCACAATTTTAAAGAACTCACTTTGAGCTAATCAATAATAAAAATAATAATAATAATAATAACAATAGAAAAGTAGATTCATTGATTATCAATAATCATAGTGTCAAAACGTGTGACACATTGCATTATTTATCCTTTAGCATGATTTTTCCAAGCTCAACAGTCGTCCATATTATTAGGCTATAATGAATTGTTTAATGCAGCTAGGTGGATTTTTAGAACTATGAAAAAATATTATATTATAATATATTATGCATTTGAAATGGATGGAAACGCCCAATTTTACATGACTCCACACACACACACACACACACACACACACACACACACACACACACACACACACACACACACACACACACACACACACACACACACACACACAGCTGCTCACCTGTAGGTAGCTTATGTAGTGACTACAGCCCAGGGAGTGTCAACATGGGATCAACAATAACATGATGCATACAGGTACAATATCTAAAATAAAGACTGAATTGTGTATTTCTTTTCTCTTTTTTTTGAAATTATAACTTGCCAGAAACCAAAGTTGTGACCCTTTCAAATTAAATGTCTAATTGCACACATCTAATAAACGAATTAAAAAAATGAACTTGACTACTTTTCAGCCTTGGTTGTAGCTATTTTAATGGTGCAAATACATGTTTTTGTATATTTTTAGATCATAAAATTGTTAAAAAAAATAATTAAAAGTCAATATTTAAGTTAATCTTTTGTAACTTTCCTGATTTTTAAAAAAATGCATAATCCAAATAACAAAGAAAACACATATTGGCCTCTTAGTGGCCCTAGTCTTGGCACCTACTGCTTCATAATTTGGTTTAATTTGCCAATATTTTGAGATATGTCTGAGATTTCTGCCCCCACCCTTATACCGTGTGTGTTTTGTTTGTGGGGCTTGCAGCGTTGATACATTTTTTAAAATTCAAATTCAGGACTAATGTGTTACCCAATAAACAATGCAATCATTGCTCTTGAAAGAACTATGAAAACCTTTGACTGTGTATGTGGTTAACCCACGGAGAAGGCAGATACTGTATCTGGAAAGACAGTTCGCTTTTATTTATTGCTTTAAGCAGCGCAAGCAAACTTTCATTCAACTCCATTTTTTCCCATAACTGTCCTTGAATCATGTGTTTTATACTTCATCCTCTCTCAGCACCATCTCGTTATCTCTTCTTCTCTCTGAGTGAACGGAGTCCTTGAGATCTGTGTCCTCGCTCTAGGTCTCCAGAGGAGGTCATGTCGGTGGCTTCCTATACCAGCTCTTGCTCGACATCTTCCCTCTGATGTTATACATTGTTTGCTTAATATTGTAATTATGATGTACATTATATTAATAGTAATGATACATATTAAAAAACCTTTACATTTTAATTTCCCAAAGTATTTATCTTTAAAAAAAAGCATACCATAACTAATTTCATTGTAATATTAAATGTTGATCCTGTCTCTGTTACCCATAGTCAGGCTATAAATCCCTCTTAAACATGTACTGTTTATGTACTTACTGGATATATTTGGCAGATGTGTCTGATCTTAAATTAAGTCTACATAACACAGCACATGGTAAACAATTTTTCATTTTTTATCTTAATTTTAATATGATCTGTGCAGTTAACTTCACTAAGACTTACACTAAACACTACACACTGCTTTAAACCTGAACTGTGTTTAGAGTTTTAGCCTCAACCTTATAAACAGTGACCTCTAGTGGCAGTAAAGTATATGAGACACAGCAGATGAGTTTAGGGCAAACCACAGCTGCATATTATGGACACAGCAGTAAGTTTAAGGGGCTGTGTGACTTGTTCCAAGCAAGTTTTGAGCTATAATTTCCAGATCCAGCTGTATCACAGCTGGCTGGTATACAAGAAGTACTTCATGAATTCTCCTGATCATCTACGATGCTGCCTTGCTTTCTATTGGCCTGTTCTACTTGTTGATCTTCTGGGACTGGAGGTTGTCCTTCTTTTCTGAAAAAAAAAGTGACAATGTGAATTGTCAGCAACTAGCTGTGTTTATTAGTAGTATAACTAGTTTGACATGGCTGTAGACGTCCTGTCAAAAGGAGTTAAAGTTAAAAGGTTATCCTCTGCAAGTTTATGCTGAATTATGTTCTTCCTCGGCATGATGAAGAAACTAGATCATTATACATGCAGTGCTCTATATAGCTTGTTGAATTCAGTCTCAATAGAAAAAAATGACCCTGAAGGAGGAGAGTGATATGAAAGATTAATTTAGCATGCCCCCAGAAATAATCTAATTATAGATCCAAATTAGTTACTTCATGCATAGTTAAAAAAACATATCGTAACTACCTAAGTATATTATAGGCGGACAGGAGATGAACATGGTTTTGTTCAGAGATCATAAAAATGATGTCAGTGATGGTTTGATAGACGATTACCAAAATAAGAAATATATATATTGAGATTATTGATCATTTCTCTTCCTTCTTCTGGGCTCAAGGTAGAAAATGATTTCTATGACAGACAAAAAGTTTAACTCAAATGCTGTATCTCTTCTTAAAGACTAAAACTAAGTAACAAACGCAGAGCTGATGGTGTTCAACCCAAGGCTATACAAGAGCAAGAAGGTCAGACTATCTCTTCCTCCAGTTATGTTGACCCTCAGCACCGTGCCTATTCCAGTTTTATCAGTGTGTTCATGCACTGTTGTGCACTGCAGGCGGTGAGTGCCAGTTCTGCTGCAGTTTTGAAACTAAGCGAGGCATACTCTGGGAGGTTTATTAGTCGCTCCCTCTCTCTCTCTCTCCTCAGGGCATGGCAAAGGCAACTGTGGAGAGACACTGCCACAAATAGACTCTCTAAATATGGAGGGCTTCAGTCAAGAGAAAATGCATGATCGAATTTTGGGCCTCTCCACCAAACAGCTTCTATAAAAGGAACAAGAGAGGCTGAGCGGTTGATGATACTTTCTGCTTGAATCTGTGTGTTTGTAGCTGTGTGTGTTAGTGTGGGCATGTGCCTGCTTGCACCTGCGTGTATAGGCTACAGTAATGCCTGCAGATGCCAGATAAATGTTATGTCATAATCATAATGCAGAGTTTACAGGCTGTGAGGTGTTATATTAAATGGGAAAGTCCCATTATGGTTACAAACTGGATTCCAGCAACAGAACAATATACCCATTTTCATTTAACACGTGGTAAATAAAGAGCAGTGAGTGATTTATTGATCAATATAAGACCTATGAAGAGAAGATGTCAGATGACTCCAAGACCTAGACTGTAAAACAGTGAAGCCAAAACATCTGGATGGTGGCTGGCTGCAGTAACGTCGTGTTGGCGGATGGGGACATGGGCCAAATAAAAAAGCCAAAGTACACTTTAAATAATGATTCCCATAGATGAGTTTGGTTTTAAAAAAGGGTTAAAACATCATGATTGACAGCTGTGATTTACAGCTACTCTGTGTGAAGAATAGTCCAGCAGCCTGAGGCTCACGAAATGTACGAGAGAGGAGATATAACTTATGTTTAATGTTTATGTTTATTTGATTCACACATATAAAAAGACAATAAAATACAATTCACTTGAAAGGAATGTAAAATACGTGTGAGGGTGTGGTAGAAACCCATAATGGCTTATATAAAAAAAAAACACACCTAAAGGACAGACAATGGCAAAAATACAATCGTGACAAAAATCACCAGTACATTTTAGATATTAATGTTCAAAACATTTCACATATAAAAATATACAGTGTAAAGTGTAGGAGTAAAGTTCAAACAAAACAAACAAAAATACAAAGAAGCAGGAGTAATTGACATATTTACAGTTTCTAAAAGTAATAATTTTTTTCCCAAATCAAATGTTTTTGTCAGCGGAGCATTTCTTGTCTCTTTTTAAACATAGACAATGACGCAAAGGAATTCATTAAAGGGACTGTTTGTAACTGTTACACATATAAATCGGTGTCCCATGCGCGCTCGCGTGTTGCTACGCTGTTCAATCTGGGAGCGTTAACTTAGCAGCTACGATGCTGCGTGTAGTGTCGCGGACATGCAGCCACTTTCCCAGTAAAAGTCTCCAGCGCACATTTAGTTTAGTTTAGCAGGTTGTCAGCTTTGTGTCTGCCTGTCATAACGATACTTTGTCTGCCCGGCATAATTTTATGCGAGTGGTCAACAAAAGTGTGTGTATTTGTGCTACGTGAGCAGCTCTAGCATCGCCGGAGGCTTAATGCTCGTCGCCGCACACGTAGTCTGCGTAACTTTAGCGAGTTGCCAATACACCGTGTGTGTGTGTTGGCGGTGAGTGCGAGGTTGGTGGCGTTATAGCTGTGAAGGTAAGTGTAGCGGTGTGTGTACAGTTTATTTTTCGGTGAATAAATGCTATGAAACTACAACTCCTCCGCTCCACTCAAGCGAGACAGAGACCGAAGCTGACTTCCTGTATCCTGCAACTCCGGCAACCGTTTTAACCGATTTGTTAAAATGCTTAATGTCGGTTAACGGTTAAACGGTTAATTATGGACATCCCTAATTGTTGATATAAGAATATTGATTATTACCGCTTTAAAACTCCACATTTAGCCTCAGTCTTACACCAGCATGCATTTCTTTAGGAGTTTTAAGCAAGTGTTGCACATTTCAAGCAGTTGTGACTGGGAAAGAGTTTCACCATACATGACCCCCGAGCAGAAGGAGGTTAATGACATTTGGACTGCTGAACTAGGTGAGAAGGACCCTGTTCCTGTTGGTTCCTCGCACACTGTAGTGCTGCAATGCGCCATACTGACCTGTAGTTGACCCTGTGCTGTGTTTCACACACTGTGGGCACTGAGCATGTATGTAGAACAAGCACAAATTTCAGTCAAGTCTTTTGTCAACGGGTGAATCGTGAAACCAGACTTCACATTACAGAAGCAGTGAGAGTCTGTAAAACATCTACCACTCAGTCACAGATTTCATCTGATCCAAAATATGACCAGTTTAAGATTCTTCCACACTGATTATATTATAATAATGAACACATGCCTTCATGAGTCAGTCTCCTTCATTCCACAGCCAGGACTGTGTGCATGTGTGATGGTGGATGGCGTCTGTTAGTGCAAATGTGTGCGTGTTCACGAGCACACGCGACCCCACTCGTGTGTCCGTGCAGCCACGTGTCACAGCAGATGTTGCCTAAAGCCTCAGCAGTGTCTCCAGTGATGTGCTGTCCGCTGACCTTCAGTAACATTTGAAGATGCGACGGCACACTTCTCTGGCTGATGATGATGCTTTGCCTTTCATTAATATGCCTCACCTCCAGATCTGCTATATGGCATTTGCATGACATTAGCATATATCTTTGGGCAAGCCGTTTGACGCTACAGTGTGCAGAGCTTGTGGGAATGACACCTGTTAGACAGAGAGGCAGATGCCACTCTGGCAGGGTCACATGTGGAGGTTTGGGTGGTTGAGGGTGGGAGACAGGGGGAGTCTAGACAGGTCTTCTTGGGGCATATGGGAACATGTTCAGCGGCAATTTAAGGCTGGTTGCAGTTAGATATCTATTTGTTAGATCTCAGAATCCTAACAAAAAATATTTCCAAATTGAGGATCTGGGTGCAGTTTTTTTGCCTCTGCGCCAGCGGGAGCCACGACCAGAGGCATTATGTTTTTTGGTTGTCGTCGTCGACGTATGTCCTTCAGCTCCATTCTTGTGAACGCGATATCTCAGGAACGCCTGGAAGGCATTTATTCAAATTTGGACTCAAGGATAATTAAAATTTGGTCACTGTGACCTTACGTCCGTCCCATCTCAGGAATCTCCTAGAGCGAATTTCTTCAAATTTGAGATTTTGGTGGTCAAAGGTCAAGGTCACTGGGACATCACAAAACCCATTTTTGGCCATACCTCAAGATTTCATATCCTAATTATGACAATTCCACAGAAATGTCTAATAGGATAAAATGACGAAGTGATGATGTAAACTGCAACTTGACTGTTTGGTGGAGGCATACAACCAATTCTAGTCTTAAATAGTGGCACCTTGGATAAAATCTTTATTAGAAGTTTAGAAGAGATATAAAACGGATGTTCATCCAGAAACTTTGGGTACAAAACTTTGTATTTCCCAAAATGTTATGCCACCTGCTACAGCAGAACAGAAGCTGTATAGGTCTACTTTAGGCGCCCAGGTGCTTGAGCTAAATGCCAACATGCTCACAATGACAATGCTAACGTGGATTTTTAATGGGTATAATCTTTGCCTTCTTAATTTAGCATATTAGCTAATAGCCCTAATTGCTAAATGCAGCTGAAGCTGATGAATGTCATTAGTTTTACCGGTGATTGGTCATAAACCAAAGCATTAGACGCATTCAAATTTTGACCTGATGATGGGGGTGGACGTAAAGTTAAGGGATCACCAATGTTATTACAATTACAAAAAGCATTTTCAGGGATTTCCCTGCTGGTGAGAAAGCACAGTTTTCTCCAAATTTCAATCAAATGAGGCCTGGCCGGCAAAATAAGACATCAGCACCAGAACACTGTGACGCTCTCACCAAGAGAGCAACATGTTTCTCTTGCTTTGTTGCACATCTTTGTGCCATTGTTGTGACGCCTTTTCTTATATAGTATGACATCTGAAATAATGACTCATTGCATAAACAAAGGGACAACAAAGAAAGGGCACAGAGAGCTTAGCAAACTTTCCTATTTTGTTTAAGAATCTGTATATCTCATTGCTCAAAAAAAACTAAAATCACTCTTGGAAAAATATCAAATTGCTTAACCTCACAGCACAAGCATTAACCATCACATAACAAGGATTGGATACGTTCCTGTAATGTTGCATATTCAGGGTCTGAGTCATCTTTTAAGCGCTCTGCTCCTCCTGTTTGGTTTTGTATTTGTTGGGATAGTACAGGTAATACGTGGGTGATATCTGTGGTTGTGTTCGTCCCTGTCTAAAGCTCTGGCTCTTTTTTTCAGGCCGTTCTGATGCTGCTTGGCCGTTCTGATGCTG
>CAKALG010020775.1:0-11460 GCA_916700815.1 Helicolenus hilgendorfi
GCACCTTCCCCGCAGGGATGTGCGGAGGTGTGCGGCGTTAGTTGTGTGTTGTACTTTAGAATGTAACCAGCATGAAACAATCAGAATATAACGTTTAATTTGTATCCTTTGTTCTCAGTGCTCCCTCTCTTCATTCACTCTATAGCTCGCTCCACCACTGCTGCTCTCTCTCTCTACCTCTCGGCTTGTTGAGCCGAGGAAGAGTGGCTTTGAATGTAGTGTGTTGACCAACATCAACTGTTACACATTATACCTTTAAAGCGGACGCAAACAAATGTGTATCCTGAGCTGTTTAAGTGCATTTACCATAATGTTACCAATTTTAGCTGCAGCTGTTTTTCCGATTTTAATGTACGACCGTGTCCTTCTTTGGAGATATTATCTAGCAGCCTCTGTTTGACCTTTTTCATAAATGCTTGATATTAAACACAGACAAAACTGAAGTTATTGTTCTTGGCCCCAAACACCTCTGCAACATATTATCTAAAGATATAGTTACTCTAGATTGCATTGCCCTTGCCTCCAGTAAGGAATCTCAGAGTTATCTTTAATCATGATATGTCCTTTAACTCCCACATATAACAAACTTCAAGGACTTCCTTCTTTCACCTATGTAACACTGCAGTGGTTCTGTGAGCTGAATAATGTTATGTTCTCACTCCTGGAAAAAAAAGGTGTGTTGTCAAATTATCAAGGCAGCAAGATGAGGATTTCAGATGTTGTATAATGTCCTCCAGGTTTTTATGGGTTGATCGGACAAACTTGTGTCATGGTATTTGAATTGATTTTAAGTGGACACCGGGACAGCAAGTCAAGTCAAGACATTTATTTTTTGGTTGATGGCGTCATTCTTTCGGATGGATAAAAAAAATACCAAACATACTGCAAGTAAAATCTATGTGTGGGAAACACTGCTTATATTTCTAATCACTTTACATTAACATTTAATTTATGTTGTGCTCATTCAAAGACAGTGTAATGAAACTGAATTATTTTAAAACAGCTCAGTTACTATTTTTATAATGAAGATGTCTTTGTTTCCCTGGCACATAAGGTGGTATCGGTATTGGCTATCGGCCAAATTGTTATTTTAAACGTTGGTATCGGCCCAGAATTTTACAATCGGCACATCTCTAGTTAACTCGTGACAGGTCTAGACCTCTAAAATTACAGAGACCCAACATTCCCCCATGAGCAAGCATTTGGGCGACAGCAGCAAGAAAAAAATCTTCCCTTTAATGGTAAGAAACCTCAAATAGAACCAGTCTCTGCCTCAACAGGTTGGGTTGAGAGAGACAGAGACAGAGATAGCATCCTAATGTGCTGTAATACAATGCATTCCAAGCACTGCACAGTGTTATTGTTGAAATGTAGTCCGAAAACAAGGGACAGCGTCAGAAACACATGTTCCCAGAGGCTCAAATATCACACATCAGCAAAACAAAAACACAATTCAGCATGTTAGAGCTGCTGAACATCCAGTTTTTACTTTTTTCTGTCTCCATGTTTGGAGCCAAGCACAGGAGAAGTTTTGTACTGCAGTACCCAACATCACCTGTCAGTCAAGCCCAGTGCATACTGGGTTTGTACCATCAGCCCATCCAAATGGCCTTGGTTCACGCACTCTGACTGACAATATTCTCTACTCCCTTTGGTCGTCTCCGTCACACTGACTATCCTACACTGATGGCAGAGGCTACAAGGTATAAAAGGTGCCAACCTGCTCATCAGGATCTAATCAAAATATTCATTCGCACACACTCACACACCGATGGCACAGCCTTCGGGAGAAATTTAGGTTCAGTATCCCAAGGATGCTGCCACTGCAGCATTCAAGATCATATATTGTAGACAGAATATTCTTAACACACCTACATCAAGTCAACACACCCAGCTCGTTGAACAGCAGATTTTGTTACTGCCATGGATTTATAGGCTGTTCCTGCCAGCCCGTGAGACCAATTTACTGTACTAGTGCAGTGCCCGTTTGGAGTGCATGCCCGTCTGGGACCAATTGTGAAATTCCTTTATAGTTAGATTATGCTGCTACAGCACCACCTGTTGGCCAAATGGCACCAAATTTGCCATGGTCACTCAGACGTCATATCTACACGTCAAACAAATGTGGTCAAATAGGCATTAATAAATGTGTTTACAAATTTGAAAATGCAGTTTAAAAAAGAGAAAATAAATTATAGATTCACAAATTGAATTCAGAATACTGGTTTTAATCAGGCATTTAAAAGGGCAACTTCTTCTCCCATTTGCATTAGCTTTTCCTTGCTGCTTTTAATAAATGTATTAGCTATTGGATTTGCTGACTCATTTAGCTTCTCCATTTAGCTTCTGCATTTAGCTTTTCCATGACCCTCACGGTCCTCCACCAATTAAAACGAGGCAAATCAATGCAAATTAGCCACATGGGATGTAGCAGGATCTCTGATTGGCTGTCAGCTGGCGTCTCTTTCAATGGCGCTGCAGACTCACCATGAGAGACACACGGAAGTGGGAACGAGCGGGAAGGAGAGGAATGGATGCAGATCTCTCTCTTAATCCCGCACAGATAGATAACAAGACGTTTTGGTGTCTTTGAAAACTCTCCATCACGGTATCGTGGCTACGGCCATCCACAGTTACGCTGTCCAGTGATGACAGGAGTATCACGTTGATGTGCTAACCTCCCCCTCATTCTATGTCATTCCTGCAGGACTACACCATCACCATGTACTTCCAGCAGTCCTGGAGAGACAAGCGCCTCTCCTACACGGGCATTCCTCTCAATCTCACCCTGGACAACCGGGTGGCAGACCAGCTGTGGGTCCCCGACACCTACTTCATTAACGACAAAAAGTCCTTCGTCCACGGGGTGACGGTGAAGAACCGGATGATCAGACTGCACCCGGATGGAACTGTGCTCTACGGTCTCAGGTGAGAGCTGTTTCCACTCTTTACTTTGTAGCCCTTTTGAACTGCAGAGACGTATTAACCCGTTAACTCTGGGCTTCCCAGATTGAGCTTCTTTCTTGTATTTCCACTGTTTTTCCAAATTGGAACCTCTGGCTATTAAAACGACAGCTATGTCATTTTATGTGTCATTTGGTGGATGAGAGACGTAAGCAGTTGTTAATGGACAACAGTGGAAGTAGTGGCATTGATGCTATTGCTTTTCCAGGAGAATCCAGGTCCCTGCTGCTTGGGCCTGCACAAAGCGGTTGGTGGCCCTAAAAGGTGTCAAGCACATCAAACTACTTATTGCTTTGCTCCGCTGCTTAATTATTTTCCCATAATTTTGTTTCCTCTTTTCATTTTTTCCCCCTGCACTGTTTAACTCTATTGTATTCCATTTCTGTCATATACATTCCTCTTTGCAATATTCCAAAGAGACTCCATAATGTCGTTGAATATATCCATATCTTGTTGAGTACACCCAGTTTTTGGCTGGACCGCAGAGGGTGTAGCCCTACATACGCAAAAGTCTGTCACTGAGTGACTGACTGAGTGATGAAGTTACAGGATTGATCGGCCGACTGTTGGAGTTCCCTCATTGGTCGTTGCTGTTTCAAAATGAAAAAGCGGAGAACAGTTCCGTGTTTAGGTTTTCTGGGAAGCTTGTCAGTGGTTCAATGTATCGTTACATAATGCTGTTGTTGTGCATGTGCTATTGTTTAAATGTTCGTTTAAGTTACATTATGTTGTTGCTTCGTATTGTGTTACCGTGCATTCACACCAAGCGTGAGGCAATTTCGCTTTCCTCCACTTCCGCCATCAGCCATGGAAGAAATAACCACTGTTACTGTTTTGTACATGTTGTGGAAGTCACTGATATGTCAGAAAAACCAAATGCCGTCGTGTCTGGGTTCATAATGTCAACCAGCGGCGAGCTGTATTCACATACTGACATTGAACTGACTATCTAGCAAGCCACACGTCGCTACTGCGGTATGAACCCAAAATAAACTGCTGTGATTTAATTGCAATAAACGGATCAAAATACCTTGTATAAAATGTATAATATACTGATTAGTAAATGTTACCATTTACTGTTACTGAATGTCATTTGCTTCATTATAAGTTGTATTTCAATCAAATATTAAGATATAAGTGGAAAAAACGTTTCACAAAACATGATAGACACGACCACTGACTATTGGTGTAACAATTTAGCCACAAATTCACAGACTGACCAGATACGGTCCAGACATATACTCGGTTTTGACCGAGTCTTGTTTGAAGTCTAGCACCACTAACAAAGCTCTACTAACACTGTGAAACACGTCGTATTTTCTATACCTGCTTCACAATAAAAGCCTCCAACTAGTTTTACCAATAGAAAACTTTTACATAAAGCAGCAGCAGCAGCTGGAAATGTTTGATGTGCATTTCTGCATACCCGGACCTATCTCCACAGCGCTCTGTCAGTGCTAAAGAAAGATTGAGCTACACACATTATCATTCTGCTAATGGGGGGAAACGCTCTGGCTTGTTTGTATTTCTTTAAACCTACCACAACCGTCTTGGGTGGTGCTAAGTACAGGTTGTAGTTACAGTGCCCTTGCAAAAACGGGTAACACACAGACTGAGGAGGGGAAATACGCGTCCAATGGTAGAATTGTATCCACAGTCTACATCCGGTGAGACAGATGTGCATTAACCCACTTACCACTTGTTAGTTATTTTGGTTGTCTCAGGTTTGGTGGTCTCAGACTGTTGAGAGCTTGAATGTAACAGCATTTTTATTTATATCTATTTACAGTGAGAAATTACTTTCAGACAGTTGCTATTTCTGACTGCTGTGCACCTGGGAAACATGTGCCTTGCTTCAGTATCGCAGCAGGCAAATATGAGCTATCAGGTCTTTTTTGTGACATAACTGCATATTCAGAGTTTCTAGTAGTACTGTAGTTAAAGATAGAGTCAGTGATTCTGGAGAAAGAATAAACAAATACCCCCCCCCCATATTTACCATCCCTCTTGCTCCCAATGCCTTTCTCTTTATACATCCATGGCCTTGCCCTCTGTTCCCATGTGCACGAGCACAAACGCCCCCTGTTGCTGATTGGCTGGAACAGTGTTGTTTGGCTCGGCCCGAGAAACCTTGTTTGTTTCCCATTTACAGAGCCAGAGCCTGTAGGATGGACAGCTAACGGACTGTGAGGAGATATTTGCTGAATGACAAAACGTTTATTGGATTAGAATCGCTGACTGCACCTTTAGTTGCTTATTTTATGCGGTGGAATGTACAACGAAAAATGTCAATGAGCCCCGGGGTGCCCTCAGCACCCATTTGGTAGGGAGTGCTACAGTATATCATGATAAACTGGCACTAATTGTAGTGCCTGTCAGCCAGTCACTGCAAAATTGGAACTGTCTAACAACTCTGGATCATGATAAATGTTTACTTTACATTTTAAAGCTGATTGGCTTCTTCCAGAGTGTGGCAATAATAGAGCAACTCTTAATTAGAATAGGACTTTTGGCCGTCTTTGCATACAAAAACACTGCAGAGTTCAGTTAGTAGCTGCTGATTAGCGTGGAGAACATCAGGCTGCCATCAGAAGGCAAGTGTTGCTCACATTAGTAGAGTTGTTTCGTACCCGAGTACACTTACGTCATCATCCACGTGTATGTGTTTATGTTGAGATCAGCTGTACGTAGCGGAGCATCGTAAAACATTTTATTCAAACTTGCCCGAAAAAAAATAAAACTCACCTAAACCGTCGTTGTTAGTCTTTCCAACAATCACCAACTCTGGTTTGGTTGAAATAAACTCTGCTTTCACCGAGTTTGATCTGAAAATATGCCGCTCTACACTATGTTTCCCCCCTGTCTCTCTCTCTGCCCGCCGAGCAGCTGATTGGCTCTCATTCTTCGGAGGCAGACTATTAAAGCCAAATAAAATCACCCGACCTCATCGCCTATTATTGTTTATATTTTAAGGAACCTCTTGCCTGCGTTCCTGCTTTATCAGTCATGGCCGTGCAGTTCAGAGGATGAGATCGGTGCATGCTGCGTGCAGATACAGACATAGATATGAAACAGTTTTATACAGATGTCCTACAGATGACCTTTCACAACTACTTGCTGACTGCTAACGCTACTCGCGTTAAATAGCGGTCCACTTCCATGTTTCGGGTACAGTTCGTCGGTCCGTGCCCGAGTACGGTACGGAACGTTCACAGTAATCAAACGAACTGGACTTTGGGGACAAGTGTGCTCGGCTCCGCGGGCCCGGGTCCCTGATGTAAAAGCACTCTGTGTCTCCTCTGGAGCTGTGAGGGAGAAACCAGCTGGTAAATCATTTACGAAGCCTCTCCTGGTGCAGTGTACACACGGCCGTGCCCTCTGCAGCAGAGCACAGCGATGATGAAGTAAGCTGTGCGGAGTTAACTGTGGAAAAAGTGGGCCGGTCACTGTCGATAGTTCAGTCGTCTGAGTTCAAAGGCATCCTTGTGTTGCAGAGGGAGAGGAATGATGACTTCACAGTTTTCAGCAGAGAGATTTTTTTTTTTTTTTTAGCTTTGAGGCAAAGCTGCACATTTTAATAAGGTGCTGCAGAAGGCCTGTCGTGAATCAGCATCTAATTCGGGCATTTCACATCGCTGTATACGATGGGTGTCACAGTGTGGCAGTGTTTATAGTGTCACTGACCATTTGAGTCGTGCATATTGCCACTGGTGTGTTATGTCATCTGATCATGCTTTACATTTCTGTGTAAGCTATTTAGGTTGACATCAACCGTGTGTATTGACGGTTTTGGCTTGCATTGGTCAGCACCATCATGATGCACAGGATTTGGTGATGGTGTGGCAGGTGGCTGAGCAGCAGGCCTCTTTTACAGTTGACAAGAACAGGAACAGAACCAACATGGTTATCATGGCAACACTTTATTCAGAGGAAGACACTGTGATAACTGTAAGGGCGTTTTCATAGTACGATTTGATCCGTCCCATGCCCGAGTAGGTCTCAATACTGTAACTCACGCTGGCCTCAATACTGCACCTCAAGCTGGCCTAAATGCAGTCCCTCAGACTAGCCTCAATGCAGCTCCACATGCAGATCCTGATACTGTCCCTCATGTTGGCCCTTATACAGGCCCTAGTATCAATATTTCTCATGCTGACCATGACACTCTCTCAGTTGCAAACCCTAACTCACCTCTAAATATACTGTCAACCGTTATTGAGTTATGCCTGTCTGTGCTTGGCACTTTCAATAGTTACTGTATTAGAGTTTCAAACTTGTTCAGAGAGCTTTTTGTGCCATTTTTAATATTCACAAATATATGTTTGGATTCTTTAGCTGATAATTTGCAGCTTGAGAAAAACCATAACTGCTGCATCAGCATTATGAGGCTGTACAAAGTAGCTTGATGCACTGGTGGCCTTCTCTTTGCACATCAAGCAGCTTTTTGACCAAGACACCCGATGGTTGAGGGCATAGATTGTAGTTCGACACATGTCCTTTGGATGGTTCGAAATAATATTTCTCATAATCACCTTTAACACTCCATTGTTTCAGTTTTAATTAATTGTGTTTCTCTATCCTGTAAGGGTTTTGAACCTGAATTCTTGGTTGCAACCAGTGTGTTGTTAGATTTAATGATATTTTTTCACTTTACTTAAAGGAACAGTGTGCAGCATTTAGGGGGATCTATTGGAAGAAATGGAATATAACATTAATAAGTATGTTTTGTTCAGTGTGTAATCACCTGAAACTAAGAATTGCTGTGTTTTTGTTACCTTACGATGAGCCTGTTGTGTTTCTAGTTGTAAAATGTTACAGAATAGTAAATATGCTTCTTGCATCATGTATTTAATGTAATGTAAGAAGGGTTGCCATACTCCAAAACAAGTACTGAAGAACTGGAATAATTCGGTATTGAACATTAGGTTATTTCACATGCTAAGAATCACCAGTATATTAAATTCAGCATCATCTCTGTAAAGGTTCTCATTTGTCCAGGTCACAGGATATCTTGTAGTCTCACATCCAAGAGGCTTCATCAATATGGAACTGATTGATGAAAATGTCCTCTTGACCAAACAGACAGTTGCTTTAAATGATCTACGCCAAGTGTGTCATGTAAAACTAGAGAGGGTTCATCTGCTTTAAGAAGACAAGGAGAATAGTCATTTTTAAAATTATTACATTATGTGCTGAATTTATTACTTTATTCAGCTTTTTTTGTTGCTAAGTTTATAATGTAATAATATTCTCATAATGTAATAACTTATTACTTTATGAATAAAACTGTTATTACGTTATGCCAGGGCTGTCCAAAGTGGGGCCCGCGGGCCAAAGTTTTTTTTATTAAAAGACCCAACCGACTTTACTGTCTTTTGGAGGCCGTACCAGGCTCGGGTTTATGGTTAGAAGATAGTGGCATCATATGAAACTAGAAAACCTAATAAAGCACTCCATTAGTACCAATCATGTCATGTTAGCTTGTCAGGAAGGAGGCAACACTCTAAAGTTGCGCTAAATGTTGGTCATGGCCATTTGTCAAGGGGTCCCTTGACCTCTGACCTCCAGATATGTGAATGTAAATGGGTTCTATGGGTACCCACGAGTCTCCCCTTTACAGACATGCCCACTTTATGATAATCACATGCAGTTTTGTGAGAAAACGTGCGGTTCTTTGAATGCAGTATACATGTGTTATTTTTGCCTATTCTAAAAATGGTGTATTTTAATATTTCTACATACTAGGGTCCCTAAACAGTCTTGGAAATGCATAAATTGCATAAATGAGCCCAATTATATTCAGCAAGTGGGTTTTAAGGGGCTTACTATGTGAAACATATTCAATTTACAATTAATTTTGCATCTTAACGTCTTAATAATACAATACAACAGGTGTTTAATTTTGGCCCGTGGCCCTCCATTAAGTTCCAGTTTTGGCCCTCCAAGGGAAAAGTTTGGGCACCCTTGCGTTATGCGCTCAAGGTTTTATTACATTATGTGCTGATGTTATTACAATTAAATGATTACGTTATGCGCAGTTATTACGTTATGAGTTGCTACAACTCTAACTGATTTCAGAAGCCCTCCTGGTTGATTTACTCTAGATCTGGGCCTGGTTGACCTAGCCCTGCAGGATAAGCTGGTTTTCACCAGATGAACTCAGCCCAGTTGGCCCACACAAAGAGAGAGAGAGAGAGAGAGAGACAATGACAGAGAGATGTACAGAGAGCAGTATATCAGGACAGACCCAGAGTGCTTTCCATTTAGGGCCTAACAGGAACGAGCATGTTGAAAAGGACAGAGTGCAGTGGCTAGATTTGTCCAAAAACAACAGTGGCTGGCCCGGCCTTCATGGCTGAGTGAACACAGGCCTTGTGGGCTGTCCTCATCATTCCCTGTCTCCTCCAAGGTAAACACTTCTTTGTGTGTCCAGATAAGAGTACTTGATCCCCTCCTAAGTCAGTTCACACACAACGTATCCTTTCTGCCTCGCTCAAATCTCCTTACATTTTTTGATCGTTCTATCCTTTTTAATACTGCCCTTGAATTTTCATTCCACTGAGGAGGCTGTTTCCAGATTGAGAGAAAAACATTACAGTGATGAAAATGTCAATCCTTTCTATGGTGATATTGTCAAGCTTGATGGAACCGCATGCATCTGCATCTCTGCCTGAGAACTCATGACAGTTCATATTTTTTCTTAGCAAGTCCTACAAAATGATCCTGTTACAAAAAACGATTTCCTATGAGCCACTATTCTGTTTAGCGAAAGATCGTGGAACAAATCCAACTGTTTGTTGACTGTTGATATGACATTGGATGCAAACCCAAACCTCCTGGGTGGAACACACTGACCACTGAAGTTGCACATTTTCCTTATGACTTACAGGTTATGGATTCTGTCAATCTGATTACATTATCAAATATGTGTGATCTGCTCTCTACAGTCTGGCAGGTAATACAATAATATGCAGTAATACTTAAAGGGACTATTTGTAACTTTCAGAAATGCTTCTTAACAGCGACACCTGTGGCCGTGAAATCAACAAAAGTCAGCGTCGAGCTCGCACTTGCTCGCTCTAAATATACCTGAACGAGCATCGCTCAAAACAGTGAGGCGACACTCGTCAGCTAAAAGCACAATATCACTCTATATTTCAGCTGCTTGGCAGTAATGTTAGCCAGACAAAGGTCTCTCCATGAACATGATTTAGATCTGATCCTAGTGTTGGCTTTTCCTGCCTCAGCGCAGGCTGATGCAGCGAGGCTCTGCTGCTTGTCTCCCTGCTTTCTACACCCGCAGCCGGAGAGAGCAGAAGAGACACCGGCACCCGGTCGGTAACGAGACGATAACGTAACTATCTGTACAGCCCCGTTACTTCACAAGACACGGGAAACCTCTGTTGGTCTGGAGGAGCTGCAGCATTTATTTCTGCACAAATCTCCTCTACCCTGAAATCATTTTTGAGGACATGTCTCTTTTCTCCACCACTTTTGGATGCAGCTTTTCAGTTTCTGAAGGAGCTGGAAAGATTTATTTCACACTGACATGCTGCAGAATCATTATCCCCTGCAGGCTCCCACAATTATTCATCCAGTGTGCTCGCTGCCGACATAAGGGCTATATTTAGGTTTGCCAAAATGATCTCACCACTGACTGTCACATACACATTCTGATTGTTAGTAGCTCATCACCTTGGTTTGGCAAAGAAGACGTATGACACACATTTGGGCTATTTGGTTATAGTTAGTTTTACACACACCAGCAGTATAAGGCCTGTTTGGCTGTGACTGATGGAAGATGGTCGTTCTCAAGGCAAAAAGATAAAAGATGACTGAGCAGCCACGTTTAGTCTTTGCTGCTGGGCCTGTGCTGATGCACAGTTTGAAAAGGGTCGTAGCGGTCATATGGTCACACAATGTGATGTGGTGAAACAGTGTGAGTCTCTGGACCACTGGAAACCACAGGTAAGTAGACGGGAAAACTCACACTGTAGCGTCATCGTCAGACGGAAACACCGAGCAGCCACAGGCAAACAGGAACCAAGAACAAAGAGCAGCTCTCAAGGTCGGGGGGGACAGAAGGCTGATGGGTTTACCGGGAATCAGGCGAGACAGGTAGGTCAGAGGAAGGCAGGGTCGGCAACAGAAAATCAGTCTGAAACACAATGCTGGAGAGTCTGGCATGGGTGCCGAAGAACAATCTGGCAAAGAGTGTCTGAGAGGATGGGGCATACTGTATATACTGGCTGTGAGCAATCAGGAACAGGTGAACAAAGTTGCCTTGATGAGGTGTGACTGAAGCTGAGGAGCGGGAAAACCAGGGTGAATGGAAAACGACTGAATGAGAGCTGGGTGACTGGGCATGCAGAAATGAGCAGGTGACCAGTAATGCAGAACTGTGACAGCGGGAAGTCCCAGCAAAGAGATGTTGGTGGCGAGCCTCCATGGGCCACTGATGTACCGGTCACCGATTAGATATTGTAGTCATCATAC
>CAKALG010020781.1:0-11281 GCA_916700815.1 Helicolenus hilgendorfi
GATGACTGCTCAGCGCTCCGCATATTCTCTTCACAGACAGGAAGCCGGGGGACAGATTAGGCTAACCGCAATTACAGGAGAACAGCGAAGGGGAGGATTTCTCTCTCCGTTTGTTGTGGACCTCGGCTAACCCTGGCTAGTGTCTGCGCACCTGGGCCGTCCCTCCTGGGCTCCTGTACTTCACTCAATTAGCGAAGATCCTTTATTGCACCTGTGCCTCACATTCACCGGTCTCTGTGTGCCCTTTCCCTTACTGGCAAACATCCAACAGCATAGCAAAGACAGCCCTTTTATCATTATCTCTCTTTTTATCTCTCTCCCAGCCCTCTCTTTGTGTCTCTCTGGCTCCCTGCCTCTCAGATATTTAGACTGAAAAACAGTTATCAAAAATAGATTCTTTGAATGATTTCTCGCAGCAACCTACTGTAGGAAATCACAAACCCCATCAGCTTGCCACTTCCTGTGAATCTAACGACAGGTGACTGGGCTGAAAGCTGTGAAGAAGATAAGGAGAAAACCGATTTCAACTGAGTGTGACTGCCTTTTTTTTTTTTTTTTGAAGTGTCATTTTTATATTTCCATCCTAAAAATAATCCCTGTTGACCTCTGCAATCAGTGTCTGAAAGCAGCCTTTTCTGCATTACAGATGACAGACGGCTAGGGATGCACCGATACCGATACTGGGCCGATACTGACTCAAATAGCTGGATCGGGTATCGTGACAATGGGGCCGATATATTCTATGTTTATATACCATATACATGTCTGTAAAGGGGAGACTCGTTGGTACCCAAAGAACCCATTTTCATTCACATATCTTGAGGGCATGGGACCCGTTTTGAAAATGGCCATGCCAGTTTTTCCTCGCCAAAATTTTGCCTAAATTTGAGTAGTTTTTTAGCCTCCTTCCCGACGAGCTAGTATGACATGGTTGGTATCAATATATTCCTTAGGTTTTCTAGTTTAGTATCTTCACTCTAGCTTTAAGACTGAACCCGCTACAACCTCTGAATAACAGAATAGCGGTTGGGCCTTTGGATTGTTAAGAGGTTAATAGTTTATATAATAAAAGATTGATACTTGACATCTGTGCATTAATACATTATTGCCAAGTGAGATATCGCAAATATCCCCCACACCTAGGCCTGATGTTGCCTTTCTTACACTTGGTGAGGCATACAGCTCGTAATTAAACACTGGAATCGGATTGGTACTCTGTATCGGCTGATACCCAAAGCCCAGGTATCGGGACTGAAAAAGTCAGATCAGTGCATCCCTAATATCGGTATTTAATACCTTTAAGGTATTGAACAAAATAACCCAGTAAAAAGTAGTATCAAAACATCTCCAGTCAGACGATAACTGCATTCGAAAAAAATGACTACTTGTACGGTTTTGCTCGCAGCTTGGATTTAATGCAACTTGTGATTGGCCCATTACGGCGGCAGCTACAACCCATACAGTCTGTGGTGTGGTGAAGTCGAGTGCCTTGTAGTTGGCGGATTTGGCAGTTCAGCAAGCTAAGATGCCACCAAAACATTTGGTGGTGGCACAACTGAATGCTTCCATTCACATGATGGGTATTAAGTAGAAAAAAAAGGTGTCAAATTAAGTACTCTATTAGTATTAGTATCACTTAAAGGTACTGGGCATTGGTACTGGTGTCGTCATTTTTTAAACAATACCCAGCCCTATTGCTGAGAGCAGAGAAAAGAGCTGGCCTCCACTGTGATTCACTCATTATAACAACACTCGAGCGGCCTATCATGTTTAGTTGGCCTTGAGGAACTGACTCCGACTGACTCTTTATCATGAAACACAAGCCCCCGTGAAATTGAAGAAAACACAAACTACAGATAACGCGAGCAGAGCGCGTAGATTCACTACACACCCCGCAGGAGAAAGCCAGAGGGGATTTATGGACGAGGGAGATGACTTAGAGTTACGCTATAGGGTGTTTAAGTCCTTTTGTGCTCCACATAAAAAGAAAATACTCACATCCCCCAGTTTGTTTTGTGCTGAGTTTGTGTTTGTGTGTTTTGTTGGAGGCTTGATATCAGAAGCAGGTGTAATAAAGTAAGAGAAGAGCTGTGGAGCTGCAGATACACACACTATTGTGTTCATATTATATGACTGTTGCTCACAAAAGTTAGTAGTCGATAAATAATGATAACTGAATTTGTTTTTTAGGTGTTCAAAATGGGTCACTGACTTGCTTTATCTTATTTAGTTACCTTACCCCAATAGAGATTTCCTAGATTTTAGAAGATGGTAAAAATCGGCTTCTTTATTGACAGCTTAACACTGTCTTTATTTTCTCCGTGTAACACATGAGTAACTGTTCAGTTCATATTTAAGTCCGCAGTACATCACCTGGCCTCTTACCAAGCTTTAAAAAGACAGGTAATTTTCTAAAAATCAGAGCAAAGACACAAGTGTTTTACTGTATACCCATGGGCCGTTATAATGAGCAACAAAACACCACAGTAAAAAGTGTTGTACAGCTCCATAAAACCACAGGTAACAGTTAACTACTGAGCCAGAGAGCGAGGTAGAAAACAAGCCGCAATGAACTTAAAAAAAAAATATGGGGCCTAAAATGAGAATGTAAAAGTTCAAATAATAAAACAGAAACCATTAAAATGAAAAAGAGACAGTAAAACGGATCATAAAAGCGTTAAATCAGTTATGCGGCGAGATTTAAGAGAAAAATACAAGCTTAACACATCAAGCACGGTTCCATAGATGAGGATCCCAAAGTATAAAATCCCTTTAGTATTGAGCTGAAGGTTATAAACTGCACTGCAAGACAGTGTAGTGTGAGGTTAGGGTCCCTGGTTTCATTAGGTTTAGACTGATGTAAAGCTGGGTATCATCTGCATAAAAGCGGAATATTGTGGTCGCAAATAATACAACCTCGAGCTGAGCGGTTATCACCAAAGGGGCCCATGGCCTGGAACAAGTGACAGTTCTATGACCAATTTCTCATAAATCAACAACAAATAATCTTCACAGTGCGTGTTTTTTTTTTCCGTTGCACTTAATACGGCAATAGCTTCAAGCCTGGAGACAGGTCGCCAAACTATCACACAGACAACCATTCAAACTCACATCCACACCTGTGGGCAATTTAGAACACCTAACCTGCATGTCTTTGGACTGTAGGGGGAAACCGGAGCACCTGGAGTAAAGCCACGTTAACACGGGGAGAACATGCAAACTCCACATAGAAGGGCCACAAGCCGTGTTTGTCTGTCATGTTCTCTTTTAATTGAAAAGTACGCCTTTGGTTCATTGTGCTAGGATTCATTTCATCTACGATAAAGACAGCTATTTGTATTCCATACAATAACCATACAAGCTCAATGTGTCTGTATAGTAAAAGTGTCCTACTTTGAAAATTGACAATATTGTTGAAATTATATGGAAATGTGCGTTGTTGATTTTATTTGATAGATAGATGGGTCGACTACAGGGTGCAATTTAGACATTATGAGGGTTCAGACCGTTGCCAGGAGGACATTTTAGTAACTGGACTTCTTTGAATTTTAATTGAATACCCCTGAGGAGTATGACGAGATGACCACCATATGTAAATAACGCGTGAGAAGAAGGATGATCTTTTTTTTAGTGTCAGGCCATACTCAGACTAACAGTGATTATTAATCCATTCCTAGCATTTTTGCTTGAAATTCTAATTTAGAAATTAGTCTTAATGGGCCCAATTTTTTATTAGCTCCTCTGGAAGCCTGGTTGAGATCACATCAAGTAAGCAATCAAAGGCGTTCACTTGTGAGATGCAGATTTCATTATACTGCAGGGCTGGGCGTCATGGGTATAACATTTAATTTGTCTAATTGTCCCTAATTTAATCATCATAATAATGGAAGTGCTCGGCAATCAGTAATTATCAAGCAATTACATTTTTGGTAACATAATGCGCATTTGCATTTGAACGATTTGTAAAAGGGAAAAATCCAAAGACATTTCAGTCAACACATGTATGAGTACTGACACGTTGTCCTTGACGTGCTAAAAATACTATAATTGGGTTCAGTAATAGGACTAGTAATATCAGTAATTGCAACAATCCCAGCCATTCAGACCAGTTGAGCAGAATTCTAGTGTGAACTATATCCAGAATGGCATTGAAACCTGCTATAACTTAACAAGTTAGGATCACCAGCAGGGTCGAGGTTTCCAGGCTGCTCGCTGTTAGCAAACAGTGCCCAGCCTCTTATTATAGAGCCCTGGCTGCTCTCATCAGCATTCACTCTGGGGAGCACCTGCTGCTGAGGTGGATGCTCCACAAGTTATTGGATTGCTAATCTCTTCCTGGGAGGCCTTTTCAGCCGGGCGGACAGATGAGGGTGGAAAAGGCAATAAGCCATCTACGGGGAGCAGCTGATGATAAACTTGAGTGAGACGACAGCAACATAAGGAGGGTGGGTTGGGGGGTGAGGAAGAGGAGAGGTGAGGAACGTATGTCCGTATACGCGGCTGGGTTGGTAGAAGGATGGCTCGCTGAGACACGCCTGCCTCCTGATTTCCTTCTCCACAGCCACAGAGTTATTGCTTTTATTTGAAGACTGCTCCCGCTTTCTCCCTCAATAGATCATAGCGCTCGATAAAGTGATGGGGGGGGGGGTGTTGGGGCTGATTGGGGAGGAAGGGTGAATCTGGACCATCTACACTGTGTGCTTCCTATGGCCTAAGCTGATCTCTTAATGGTGATGAATGTACAGGAAATGGCAGGCCGACTTCCACAGATGCGGTGATGGAAGGGAGCAATAACTCTACATCACGGAAAGCCTTCCACCGTGAGGAAGGTACTAAACACTAAAATAAGTAATAACAATCCAATAAAAAGGGATGTGCTCACAGCTTTACCTGATGCGACGAAAAGGTGGAGCATACACAACAAACTTTATGGCTTATTTGACTTTGTCGGTGCCACATTTGCATGCTGTAAAGAAAAGTTGATTTTGTCATCCTTTTTTAGAATTCAAACTTCAAGATGCTAAACGAAGATGGTGAATATTGTACGGCTGTCGGGGTATGTTTCCTTCCTGTTTCGTTTACCATGCTTTGTGGGTGTGACCTTTTAGCCGTGTCATCACCATTCATATCCATACAACTAATTTGTTTATGATTAAATTGTTTACTAGAACACAAAGTTCTTCATAGATCCAGCCTCTTAATTTTGCTCTCAAAGCGCACCAGATTGGTGCGTTTATTTATAAAATGTAGGCTATAAAATGTTTTTCTAAATGCATGACGTTTCCGAATTCAAAAAGAAATAACCACCAATGTACTCGGCCAATCGCCAACGGCTGATATATAGCCAGATGCAATGAAAGTCCATCCGACGTGAGGTCACAGTGACCTTGACCGTTGACCTCCAAAATGTCATCAGTTTATAGTCCAACAAGACGTTTGTTCCAAATTTGAAGAAATTCCCTCAAGGAGTTCCTGAAATATCGCATTCACTACAATTTATGGATGTGAGGTCACAGTGACCTTGACCTTTGACCACCAAATTCTTGAGATATCGCGTTCAACCCGACAACCCGAAAACACAATGCCCCCGGCCACGGCTATTAAAAATACTGGCATAAAAGTACTCCTTGCCTAGAATTATGACAAATACTACTATAACACTGTTAACCAAAGAGTATAAAAGCAAAGAGACACATTTCCGGTGTTTATAATGGAAAGAATAGAATAGAAAAAATATGTGTTTTACTTTCATACGGCACTGTGGAACGAACAATTCACTTTCACTTCTTGGCAATATACGTTCTTTGCTATTACTTCTGGCCTCTGTCCAGTTACAACCACAGTTTACAGCCTGCCATGCTGTTTTCCTGTGTTGCTGTGTATAATGACGCAGCAGAAAAAAAAGGTAAATGATTCGACTGACAATTTTATTAACTGACATGAAGAGGGCAGTCCTAATCGACACATCTTTATTCAATAATAGATTAACAGCCAAGCTGTTCATCACCCGTGTTGAACAGAATGGTAAAACTGTAGCATGTTGTAGCTGTAGCTGTTTCTGTGTGTCCTGTCTGGCATGCATGGTGAACACAGTGTGCTTGGCTTTGAACCTGCAGGACTACTGTGGCATCTTTAGGCGTCACAGCACATCAAACACATCTCGAATGCAGCGGGGAGTCGGAGCTGCAATCCTACAAACCGCAAAGCAGGACCATCATCCCCTGGTTCATTACACACGGGCTGTTTATATGTCAGTGTGAAAAGGAGAACTGTCATGGCGGCAAGCAAATAGACGACGGTGAAAGGCTGTCCTGCTTTCTCGCGAGGTAATAACGGGTCAATGTGTCTATAGTATGACGGAGCAAGAGGTGACGCAGCAACAGTTCCGTGATTGAGATGCATCAGTGATAACTCAGTTGAAATGACTCTGCAACAAATTATTTTTTCTACAGCGGATTCTCGCCGAAAAAGGTCACCAGGTGTCCACGACTGAGCCGGCGCTGCTTTCCCCCTTAGGCAATGACGGAATGGTGACAGTGATGGATGAATGAAAAATGATCCGAATATCAAGAACCGCCCGGTGAGCTGAGCGAACATCCACTCATGAAGAAAATGTTGCTCTGTGTATTTCTGCATAAATCAGGCAAATTAGCACAGAGTACTTTCTTTCCATCTGACAGCTTCTGTTCCACATTATTACAGTATCTTTGTTTTGTTGCTTTCAGGTGCAATTATGATCCTCATTATCATTCCAGCTTCCACTGTTTTCCCGGGAACCTTCAATATAAAATGTGATTAAAATCAGTGTTATTTGGAGATGAATCACTGACTAGATAAATTTAAATTCCTTTCCGAGGATGAAAATACTACAGTTATACCAGAGGCTTCACAATAATCCCTAAAAAAAATGAATTTGGGGGAACTGGTACAGTGCCTGTTCAGAGCGCATGCCAGAGAATACTTCCTTTATAGTTAGATGATGTTGCTACAGTGCCACCTGTTGGCCAAATGGGACCAAATTTGCCATGGTCACTCAGACATTATATCTACACATGTCCACCAAATGTGGTCCCAATAGCACAAAGCACTCAGGAGATATGACATTTTTTGGAATATAAACCCTGCCAACAGCATTTGAGCTAACTTTGACTGACAGCTATAGCAAAACTGTACGAAACATCAACAAACAAAAACGTAACTTTTTCTGGCTTCGTCCAAAGATGTTCTGTACCAAATTTGGTGATGATTGCTCAAAATGTGTAAGAGAAGTAGCAAAAAATCTGATTTGGACAAAATTCTAAATGGCGGAAAATCGCTCTAGACATAAATGGTGTGGCTTATATTGATAGATTCCGCTGGAGCCAAATAATCCAGGGAAGAAAGAATTTTGTTTCCGAGACTTACGGTTCAAAAGTTACAGCCAAAATGTAACATAACATTCAAGATTATAGCGCCATCATCAGGCCAAATTGCACCACATTCTACAGATACTCCTTTTTTAGTTAGATATCACCAAATTCTAAGTAGCAAATACATTATTTCCACAAAAACGACTCTATAAATCCACTAAATAAAAGGCAGAGCGGAGAATGCAAACAAATTAAATGCATGTCTGTAATGTGGATACACTGAATATTAATGGGCACTCTTGTGTAAGTAAAAACCCATAGCGCCTGGAGCTGATTAAATATGAAAAATCATCCAGAGAATGTAATCAACCGCATCGTGAAAAATGCATGGGGGTTCACATATTAGAGAGGACACATTGTGCATCTCACCAGAACACACATTAGCCTGTTCCTGTTACATTCGTTTCTTTTTCTGCGAAGGCAACTAGATAAGACAGACATTCCTGAAGTAATCTAAGCAGATAAAAAGATCTTCGGCGCTGGAGCTTCAGACTAGTCGTTTATCATTTTCACATCATAGCGTTCATGTTTGCGGAGCATGTATACAGTCAAAACTCAGCGGCTAATGGAGTGCAACATGCAGTATTCAAATCCATGCACAACATATTCATAGGCTTTTCTGGAATGATAAATGTGTACTGCTTGCCTGGAGTACAAATTTAACAAAAAAAAAGTGCCCTGAGAATAAACACGCTCCAAGAAAAGATTATAGCAAACAAACCTCAATGTGTTTTGCCTCTATCCCCATGTCTTGTTGGGTGCTCAAGGGGAAGGATTGTTGTTTTTACCCCTGTGCCACGGTGAGAGCACAGTCAAACAACAAATAAACTATGTCTGGTGCAATAAATAAAAGAGAAAAGTTTAGTGTGCTCGGATATACTCCCAATATTGTTTTTCATTTGTCAGTGTTTCAACCACATACTGTAGTCCTTTGTGGTCTACGTCGTTGTCATTTACCACTACAAGGGCTGATGGTTATATTTAAATGAATCGTTTGGTCTAAAAAAAAATGTGCTGAGAAATCGGTTACTTTTCCCCCACTAACAGTCCAAAACAAAAAACTTTAAAACAAATTACAAATTTCAGTTGTGGACACAAACGCCTTTAACAATTGATCAATTATTAAAATTGTTGCTGATTAATCAATTCATTGTCAACTCTATGTACTACGCATTTACAATCTTTACAAAGGCCAACATATTTACAAATGTATACAGATTGTATTGGCAGCAACTGAACGCATGTGTGATCTCTGCTTTTCTTCAAACCCACTGACCTAGAACTAGTAAAATAAAAATGAAAAAAAAAAAATACAGAAAATGGAACAAGAGCGAGAACGAGTGCTGAATAAAGGTCTTCTATTATTATCATTCGGGCGGCTTAACTTAGTGTTATTTGACCTTTTGAGGCTCCCTCGCAGCGGCAAGAAAAGGAATAAATGAGACGAAACTCTTTGAGAGCACAGTACAAACATTACAGACACACTTGTGTTCTGTATGTCCTCTCTCTCTATGCTGTAAGTACATATAGGCATATAGGCATATAGGCTGCATGAATGGAAAGAATACACTTATATACAATATACCTTAACCTTGCAATCTACTGTGAACACGTACAACAGCGAGACTTCCACCCACTGCAAAGACGTATACAAAGACGTGCTTATACAGCAACGCAGCTCACGACAAAGTAGGGAACTACAAGCTTCTTGCTTAAATATGTATCTACCGTCCATTAGGGCTGGGCAATATATCAATATTATATCGATATTGTGATATGACACTAGATATCATCTTAGATTTTGGATATGTTAATATAGCATTAGTGTTGTCTTTGTCTGGTTTTAAAGGAGCGTTACAGTGAAGTGATGTTATTTTCTGAACTTAGCAGACTATTATTTGTCTTTACCCACTTAGTCATTATGTCCACATTACAGATGATTATTTATCAAAAATCTGATTGTGTAAATATTTTTTCAACCCTACAACATCGTCGCAATATTAATATTGAGGTATTTGGTTAAAAGTATTGTGATACTTGATTTTCTCCATATCGCCCACCCTATTGTCCATCATGTTATACTAAGAACATTTTTGATAACTTGAGAAGGACCAGGGCTCGGAATCTGCCTGCTGCCGGTGTTACAACATAATCTGTGACCCGGCACATTCTGTGACCTGTAGCAGAGCAACCTCGGGATGTCACGAGAGCCAAAATTCATAAAATTTGACGGTTCTCGTTTTTCTACAGTACTGCAGGTACCGTCAGGCCTCGATACTGCCGATACCTGCCAATTTCAACATGGGAGGTGCCATACATTATGATGTGGTCAGGCTCTATTCAGTAAAAATGAGTATTGAAGGTAAATTATAACATTTTCATAATATGTTCAAATATAATCTTGTAAAATGTAGTTTTTGGTGAGAAACTTGAATAAATCCAGTTGTTTGAAGATGTTTTCACATCAATATAAAAAAGATATAATATAAAATAGATAATAAAGAGGGAATTATGAGCTGTTTGACTTCCTAACAAAAAAACAGTATGAAGACGGTAATAATGGAGTGAATGCTGAAGTATTTTTTTTAACGTGTTAATCATGGAATTTCACTGGTATTGGTATCGGCTACTAAATTTGTGGTATTGTGACGTCCTTAGTGCAACAACCATTTCACCTTCAGCTAACATTGAGTGCATCGTGCAGGCAGACAAATGTTATTTATTTTAGTTGATATTTGCTCAACGATAAGTATTTTTAATGTTATTTCCACTGTGCTGTTTTTACTTCTGTAGCTGTAGCACAGTTTACTAATGTGATAGTAAAGTGAATATTTTGGGTGGGTTTTTGACTGCTGTGTCGAACCAAAAAAAACTATTTTCTAACGTTATAAACCAAACAAAAACAATTGGCAGATTAATTTATGCAATCACAGCCCTACTGAAAATGTAACTCTCTAGCTGGAAGTAATACAGAAATGATATAATACCCAATATATCCTTTTTGGCTTTCCAAGCCCTTCTAACTTTTCCGGGAGTTATTCATCCTTTTTGCAATCATCAATACTGAGTGCTGAAAGGAAAAATCCTTAGCGTGAGCAGTGGCAGTGAATCCCTGAAGCAGCCAGAGCTGGATATCGACTCAACTTAAACTTCTAGGAGACGTTCCGCCAAAGCGAAGCGCTGCTTTGTGTTTCAAACAGCACAAAAGCCTCACATGCAGAAATCTGAAGTGTAAGATGGACTTCAAAGTGAGCGTTACGGCGTGGACCTGGGATAAAAAGCACCTGTATTACTGAGCATATCGTTCACAGTGTGCATACAGTAAGTTCTTTTCATCAACAAGAGCGGAGCCAGGAGAGATCAATATCAACCTCTCGACTGGTTGAGAGGAACCATCTGTTTGGGCCAAAAGGTCAGCGAAGAAACTCCATTATCGAGGTCCGTCAGTCTCATGTAAATACAGTTTACGTCTCACGGCTGAGAGCTGAGGCAGTTAACAAGACCAACTGGGATAAGACGGGGATACGATCGCTCCACGTTAAAGCTGTCTGCCCTCAAAATCAATTTGGTGGAAAGAATTTTGAGAGGCAAATGTCAAATTTACATACGGGCCTCAAAGGGATAAAGACGCTTAAACGCTCGTCAAGTGTATCAAACCTACCTGAAATAATTGGCGCCGCATCTAGTTTTGTCGAAGATTAATGATGTTCTGTGTGGTGTTTGTGCACACGTAATAGTGCGTACTCTATAATTAGGCCTAAGAGTCACTATTCAAATGGGTTAGTCGGGTCCGCTGAGGGATGGCGCGCTCGTCGAGAGCAGATGCTGATTGAGATCAACCGTGCGCACGGCGAGATATTAATATCACCGAC
>CAKALG010020794.1:0-16770 GCA_916700815.1 Helicolenus hilgendorfi
CTGTGTGTGTGTTGGCGGGTCGGCGGGTCACGTCCCACCGCATGGAGGTTAGGATCACTACCAGCTGGATTTACTTTGATGTCTCCCTCCCACTCTCTGTCTCTCTCTCACATAGATCAGAGTGCCAATGTCCTACCTCTCCCTACCTCTGCTCATCTGTCACTAACTATCATTGGCCCGCTAACACGGTTCAAAGTAATGAAACAAGGCACGAAGCAGTGGCCTCTTCTTGTAGACTGCAGCTATTAGCTGAAGGCGAGATATATTTATTTTAGCAGTACATAAATATTATTTATTGTAGTCAATTGTATTGAAAGCTCAAATTTAAAGCAGAATTTTTCTGTCAGCAGAGGAATAAACAACACATTTCTGAAAGTAGGATCCACATTTCTTCACTAGTTGTACTGTATTCTCATTAAAACATTTTATTGTGGTACTTTATTATGGGCTGAGACAGATTCAGACAAGATTATATACTACTATGGCTTAAGCTCCAAAAGCACTGGGCCATGCAACTAATAGCAATAACAAATTGAAATTTGAATATATATTATTTTTTCCCAGACTTGACATTGTTCCTTCAGCCAAAGAGGACATTAGAGTTTCCACCAGTATATTGCCAGGCCTACGTAGACCTCCCGCCGGGCCAAAGCGTCGGGGAATTTTGTATTTTTAAAACGTTTTTTTAAACTAAAATGTGTTTTAGCAAACTCCTTCAAGGAATAACTTAGTTTATTATGCGCTTAGGTGCGTAGGTTGTGTGATTAACGGTACCGAGCAGTACCGCCGCCACTGATCCTAGCAATTTTTCTGGCAGAAACCCTGGACATATACAGTTGTTTTGTCATGTTTACCGTCATGTCATGTTAATACCTTTGTGCAAATGTATAATATAGAAGTCCATAAAGTGCATAAGGTACTTTTCAAACTTTGTAAACCTCTCACCAGAGCCACAAAGACAGAACTGTTTTCACAGGCTGAGTAGTACTCCTCATTACAAGTAAACTGAACTTCATGTGTATAATCGGTGGAGTTCCCCTTTGATCAAGCAGCAGTAGCTAAAATTGTCTTTGTGATTTTGTTTTTTATCATTGAAGTTGTGTCCTCTGTTAGTGTTTTATACTCTGGGGTGGTGATAGAGAGGAGTCTATCTGGACTTAACCCAGGGATGTTGATGTTACATACAGCCCTGACACCTTTTATACTTTCAGCATGATATGAAAGCTGCAACAATAGAAGAAGCAGCTTTAAACGTCTATTAGAAAAATCTGATTCCATCTCCTTTATTGCACCTCCTTTTTGTTGACATGCCAGCATTTCCACCTCAGCAAACTTTTCATGAGATACTTAAGCTTTTTTCCCTCTCAAATAGTTAGCATTGCCACTCAGGTTTTTTAATGTGAAAATCAAAGATGTCGATAAAAACAGAAGGGTGGAAAACACACCAAGAGATCCCTGCTGAAACTCCTAAATCGAATTAACCTAAGTGGGAGATAACATTTTCTTCTTATCAGCGGAAAGAAGTTGGCCAAACCTGCACCGATGCTTGTTCTTTCCAAGGCTCTCTATAAGCAGCAACAACTCTGTCAGCAGACATAAAAAGTGCATTTTTCAGCGGTGAAGAAATGGGTCTGCACTTTCTCACCCATATGTTTCTGAGCTTATTACAAACTGTGTGTTTTTGAAATTACTGAAAACTTTCTGAAAGGAAAGGAAGTGATTTGATGTTTTTCTCCCCTGACAAGAACAATTGTGTCATGTCAAATAACCAAAACAATATGTTTGTTCTTGTTAAACACACCCTTTTTGACACGTACACACAAACACAGTTTACTGCCTGCCCTTATCAAAGCTGTTTTTATACCTTCGCCCGGATCTGATTCAGTAGGTGTGTCATGTTTACAGAGCCGGTCCTCTACGAGCTCCACATGGCCGTTGTTTACCGGCAGAAGCCCGTTAAATTCTCCCCCCTCTCCCCTTCCACCTCGCTAAGCTGTGGACATCAAACGGAAACGTAGATGTGTGACTTTACGACTGATGGCCTGACCTGACAGACTGATAGAGCCGTCTGGACGAAGATGAGTGTGTGTCTGCGCGTGTTGTGGTCGTCTGACTGTGTGTGTTATTGATGGAAGGATCCTCTAACTTGCTGCAGCTGTGACCAGAGCCGCATCAGTCTCCCCCTCAGCTCTGTCTTCATTAAGGGTTTGATTCATGGAGAAATCCAAGAGAACACAGATTTATTGTTCACGCTAAATGAAGTTTAGAAATAAAGTTTAAAAAACTAATGCGGTCTACCTTTCAGGCCCATTCATTTGCTGTGCCGTGACTAAACAATGCAGATGTTCCTGTGAACTCCGGTTCCACCTGCTGCGCTGCTCCTCGACCATAGATGAATCTCATCTGATACAGAAGGAAACAAAATATATGACTGTCCTTTACATCACTCTGTCTGCTTTTTTTTCTCTACCAAGTGGTTAAGCTCTGTACTTAAACTTGCATCCTGTCTGGAACTCCAAGAACCCAGACTCATGTTAATGTAATCTTAGCACAGTGAGTGTGTGTGTGTTGACGTCTTTCAGCAGCCCTGCCCCGCAGCGATGCAAGTCTGATTAGATTTTTCAGTCAAACTCTCTCTATACACTGTCATTAGTGTCATTTCACTAATGTTTGACTAAAAATACCCATAGGAGCGTACTATTAAAACACAGCGGGCCGTGTTAATCGTCTTGAAACACTAAACCCCTCTCTCTCTCTCTCTCTCTCTCTCTCTCTCTCTCTTCTGTCAGTCACTCTTGCCCTCTCGCTCACTCTCTAATACTTCGCTCTTGTTCTCTGTCATGTCACACACACTTTTTTTTTCTTAATCTCTCCTCGTCTGCCTCTCATGAGTCCTATTACCAGATGCTATCGAGCTCTCGCTGAATGTGTCTCTCCGCTCTCTAATGGTGCAGCTATTACAGATTATGTTATGATTTAGACACAGACAGACAGAGCGGGAGAAACATGAGTGTGTGTGTGCGTGTGTGTGTGCAATTATACTGTATTTTAGGAGTTTCTTTATGAATCATAGCATTGGCTTTAAGCAAACTAACCATTATTATTATTATTATTAGCTCTCTTTTAGACCATCAGACACATGTGTTTTGGGCGTTATGCCAAACAAAACATATCTCCATGACAACGCACTGCCCCGTAGTGTGCTCACTGTAGCTGTGTGTGTGTGTGTGTGTGTGTGTGTGTGTGTGTGTGTGTGTGTGTGTGTGTGGCTAAGGTGGCTATGGTGGGCGAGTAACTTTGGCCACCAGTTGTTGGAAACCATTCATTTAATATGAAAGTGCAACTACTTAGCTGAGGTTTATGTTGCCATGGGTTGATGTAAAAAAAAAAATTATGTTTTGGGAGGAAAAAGTCATAAAAAGCATCTTAACACCCTGAAAATATCTCCCTGAATTATTACTTTTCTTAATTCTTTCTCTGTATATCCCTTAAACGTATAGTGCGTAACATCTGGCGGCATCTAGCGGTGAGGTTGCAGATTGCAACCGATTTAAACCTCTCCCTTGTGCGAAGCGTTTAGGAGAACTACGGTGGCCGAAACGCAAATGACCCTCTCTAGAACCAGTTGTCAGAGTAGCATAGGTCAATTGGAGGATAGAAGAAAAGTTATCACAGTGGTTTGTCCATTCTGGGCTACTGTAGAAACATGGCGGCCAGCTCCGTGAAGAGAGGACTCTCTCCCTATGTAGATATAAATGGCTCATTCTAAGGTAACAAATACACAATTCTTTCTTTATACCCCAAAGAAAACATATTTATTAATATCATATTACATTTCTGCCAATAGATCCCCCTTAATGTTACACACTGTTCCTTTAACACCCTGAAAATATCTCCCTAAATTCTTTCTCTATATATCCCTTAAAGGAGGGATAGTCTAGGCTGCATGTGTGTCCCTGGACGGGCTCTTTTATATACGATACATGTGTTAGCAAGCGTATATATGTGTGTGTGTGCGCTCGGCGCGGTCTGTCTGTGAGCGGAGGTGTACGGCAGGGCGGAGAACTTGTGATGACACACACACAGACACACGCAGTGTAGACAGCTGTGCTCCAGATGTACTCGGCAGAGTCACGTCTGAATCCCATTTGTTGTCTTTACGAATGGTCGACATCAGGACCAATCTCATCCGAAACGCCGCTGACCAGTGGACTCGCTGACCTCTCAGCTCGGCTACTGATCAATCAAAGTGATGAGTGCACACTCCACAGCCAATTAAAACACACAGCAGCAAGGAGGTGGAAGCACGCCACACAGTTTGGAGCTATAATTCCTCTCCTCTGATGTCAAAATATACCTGTAGAATATAGATTTATTAAAAGCACTGTGAAGTGCAGTATTTTATATGTTTTTTTTTTTTTTTATGTCTGCAGCTGGTAATGGATTGTGTCTGCAGTGATAAATGCAGCAATATTTCAACAGTGATGTTACCGTCCCCCACAAATGATCATTAAAGGTACCCCGTGGAGTTTTCTTGTAAACAAAAACACAATTCTGCACACTTCTGTACTTGAGGCCTAAAAAAACATTTGAATACATTTTCTTCCACATAGAACATTTCATCAAAGCAGTTTTTTTTAAATACTTTTTAATATGTTTACATCGGCTATAGCACTTTTATTCTTCACCAACTTTCATTACATTTCTTAGCGTGTTAGGGCCATCAGCCGGCATTCAGTGGAACATGAAACCACATGGAGGAATGTATTTTGTGTCACCCACATGTCCATGTGTGTACATCTAAATCATTGTATTAAAGCCTGAGACACAAACAAAAGTAGGACCCACTCATCAAAACATTGCTTCAAAATGATCATCAGTGTCGTACCATAAACTGTATATAAGAAGAGGACGTAGTCACAGTGATGTCACCCGTTGGTTTGTGGACTGCCTTTTTGGAAGCCTTGAGTTCGAGATTTTGGCCGTCGCCATCTTGGTTTTTGGCCGTCGCCATCTTGTTTTTTTTGCAACCACAAGTGACACGAGAGGGTGGAGCTCAACCGCACAACCGAACGCTGAATAAGACATTTTTAGGCGACCAAAATGTTACAGTTAACTTTCATGAACTGAAACACGGACAACTCCTAGACCGGACAACGCCCTGGCAGCAACAATTCAATCACAAGATAGCCACGCCCTAAAGCATCCCCTGCTTTATGGTCTATTTGACTCAAAGTGGGACCATAATTTACTAAATGAACATCATGCTGTATTGAAGAAGACTTGAAACTAGCGATTGAGACCATAAACTCATGTTTACAATGTTTACTGAGGTAATAAATCAAGAGAGAAGTAGGGTCATTTTCTCATAGACTTCTATACAATCAGACTTCTTTTTGCAACCAGAGGAGTCGCCCCCTGCTGGCTGTTAGAAAGAATGCAAGTTTAAGGCACTTTGGCATTGGCTTCGCTATTCAGACTCAGAGGTTGCTGGATAAATTACATGAATATTTCATACATTCAGTTTAAAGTATTTTATAAAGAAGAAACTGAGAGATGAAACAATGGCAGAAACATTCAAACTTAATTTAGTGGCGGTTTTCCACTGTTGTACACTTTGTTCTGTAAATTTTATAATGGAAAATCATGTCTGTATTTAATATACAGTTGTCCTCTCCAGTTTATTTGCCTTTAAGTCACTCTGACTCACTGTAACTTTCAATCAGTAAGCATGGAGTCTGGTGTTTGGCACAAGGATGACACGACAGGTCACATGGCTCTTTCACAGGTTAATCTAGCCCACCAGACCACCTGCCGAAACCGTCTGTCTCCTCACCTCTCCATCTGTCTTTCCCTCCAATTTGCTGTCTATATCTGACTGATTGAGCCGTATGTAACCCAACACCCATCTGTTTTGTGTAGGCAGTAAAAAACCAATACGGTCCAAATTAAGCTGCTTCACGCTACGTCGGTCTGACATACTGAGCACACTGACTGGTATGAGATGGCCCAGTGTGAATGCTTTGTGGGGGCAGTTAAAAACCAATCCAGGCTGGATTAGACTTCCTGTCACGCTGTGTCACAGTTACTGAAAGACTCGGCTCCACAAACAAAATGGGCGATCGCCAAGGAATGACACACACCAGTAATTATACTCATGGATATACAGACATGAAGCGACAGGTACAAGGAAAACAATTCAAGCAGACACACACTTGGAACATGAACATACTAAATATAATAAAATGTTTCCACATCTCTTTCTACATATAACTGATTTATTTCTCTTCTTCCCTCCTGGGTCTTTTCTGTTTTGAGCTCAAACTCTCATGAGTTTATGTTTTAAACATAAAATAGGATGTTGATGTGTTTAAAGCCGCTAAGTTGATGCACATGGGTATGTTTCTGAGCTTTATGCCATACATAAACACTTACATGAGGAAAGAAAAGTTGCTTTTGGAGATTTGATTAGTATTGGGCACTATTGGGATGGGTAGCCTACTGAAACCCGGTATTAAACAGGCCCCGGGGCTAAATTATTAAAGACCGCAGTATTGATAAGCTTCGAATTCACCAGCTCAAGTCAAGTCAATAAACTTACTGTAAGTGCAATAAAACCTTTGGGAGTAAAAAGCCAATAATTTATCGATACACCTGTTCAACAAGCATAAACCATATTCAATATTTTAATCTGCTCTGTCCGCAGTCTCTCATCCACTGCCGCTATGTTTTCACAAGCACAGCGTGCTCGCTAGGCTAATAGAGAATTGTTACACAAAAGCTGTCTGTATGTGGCCTAACTGTTTATCTTAGTTTGCCACGTATCTTTGCTGCTGTCCGAGACAAAGCAGCCCCCCCTCATTCTACCTGCAGGCAGTGAATCAAATCAGCACACAGATTGCAGGATGAATGGCTGATGTCTGATTTTATTGATATTATTGAGTTTATATGATGACTGTTGCTGTTGTAAACATGACTCTAGAAACAACATTTAGTTATATTTAAAAAATAAACAAATAATAATCCTGCTCTGAATAAATTCTTTTTTTAAATAATATATTAAAAAGCAATTATTTAATAATGAAAATTAACCGATAAGAGTATTGATTAAGAACCAGACTGATGATGAGTATTGACACGAGTAGGCCTAGTATCGATAAAATCCTAACAATCCCTCCCTATTGGGCACGTCATCATTGTTCTGTAGTTTTAGCTAGTTATAGGCAAATTTCATGCTTTCATTTTAATAGCAGAGAAATGCTCTTGGCAGTAGACTAATTCACCAGCTAATAACCGTACAACCACAATGAGTGACTTATCCATGGCAGCGACAGCAGGTATAATATTTCAGGGCACTCGAGCATTTACAAATAATATTTTGGGGCGTCCAGAGCCAGATTGTATTTGATTGCATGCTGCGCACATCGGCGATTATTCCAATCCATATTTATTTGACAAATGTGTTTCCATTGTAACTTTCTTTACTGACAAGGACAAATGTTTAGAGTTTAAAAACATTTTTTGGCAGTACTGAGAAAACTCTACTGTTGCCATGTCTGTTCCTCCTTCCTTATTCAATACATCTTCATTCACAAAAGAAACTTTGTCTTTTTTCTCCATCAGACACTGATTTTCTTTATCTGTCTCTTTCTTTTCTGAGCCGCTGTGCTCCAGTTTTTCTTTGTCTTTTGCTCTTTATCTCTCTCCGTCTCACTATTTTCTTCATCTGTCTTTCTCTTTTCCCCCCCCGACTTTCTCCTCAGGTCGGGTCTGGTAGTGATCATGCACGCTGATCGCTTCAAAACCAGCAGAACTAATGCGGAGCAGAACGAGAGCTGTGATGTAGGCAGAGAGAACAGAGAGGGAGAAGGGCTCAAAGACAAGGAGTTAATAACGGAGAGGCCGAGAGAAAGTGGGATACGGGCAGAGATGAGAGAGATTGTCTGTTGAGGTAATTCACCGCCCAGAGAAAACAGGCGGGTGTTACAAAGGAAAGAATAAAAGAGCGACGGTAATAATCCAAATATTTGTGCGCTCGGAGGTAAAGGCTGAGTGTGTGTGAGTGTAACATTATGATTGGCCATCGGGTTCTTATTTCATGTTCCATAGACAACAGCTGGGGCTGCATTTTAAACTATCATCCATCCATTCGCCCTGCACTCCATCTAGAGAAGCACTTTTCTGTCCATCCGTCATCCCTTCATCCGTCCTTCCGGCCATTCCTCAACATATTGATAAAAAATGCCATAAAGCACCTTCGCTGGACATCTCTTTATTTTCTCCATCCCTTCATCCTTCCAGCGGCTCACCCGCTTGCTTCATCCATTCATATTCTGCTGCACTAGTTGATGTGCTTTACCTCTCAGCCGCTCTTCATTTTTCAAATCGTTCACATGAGTTTCCCTGCTGATACACATTTTAAAAGTCCTTTTTATCTTCCTACATCCATATTTCTGTCCTTCAAAAACTTTATTTTATCTCCTAAACGTTGTATAATCCTAGAATTAAGATTGAAGTAAGATTTCATTGTTGATGTCAAGGTATTTCTTTTCAGAAATGTATGAAATATTTTGTTTCACACAAACAACATCATGTATTGAAGTTATTAATTTATTGTGTCTAAAATGTTGAGGCTCCATCAATTCATTTCTAACAGGAGAGATGTCACAAGTACACAAAGTGACTACAAAATTATTTACAAAACAAATTCATTACGCATAATGAGATTTTTAAAAGAATTAGGGTTGTCAAAGTTAACGCGTTAAGAATGCTTTAACCCATCAACACAATTTGTGATTTTTAGGTTGTAGCGGGCTCAGTTTTAAAGCTAGAGTTAAGATACTGGCATCATATGAAACTAGAAAACCTAATGTACCAACTATGTCGTACAAGCTTGTTGCAAAGGAGGCTAACTAACGCTCCAAACTTAAGCTAAATTTTGGCAAGAAAAAACTGTCATGGCCATTTTCAAAGGGGTCTTTTGACCTCTGACCTCAAGATATGTAAATGAAAATGGGTTCTCTGGGTACCCACAAGTCTCCCCTTTACAGACATGCCCACTTAATGATAATCACATGCAGTTTGGGGCAAGTCATAGTCAAGTCAGCATACTGACACACTGACAGCTGTTGTTGGGCTTGAGTTTGATTTAAGCATTTTTGCAGTACCTGTGAGGGTTTATGAACAATACCAGTCATTGTTTTGTGTTGTTAATTGATTTCCAGTGATAAATATATACATACATTTGCATAAAGCAAGCATATTTGCCGTCTTCCATGTTGATAAGAATATTAAATACTTAACAAATCTCCCTTTAAAGTACATTTTGAACAGAAAAAAATGTGCGACAATGCATTAATCGCAATTTTGAAGTTTTTGAAGAAACCTCCCCACCCCTTTATCTCTGTCATTCTTCTATTTATCCTCTAATCAATAATCCATACAATGTATCACATATCAGCTGTGTCCTTTGCCTCTTATCCATTTATCATTATTTCCACACTTTCTCCTTTCCCTTCTTCATCCCCTTTTTAATATCTGCTTTCCATTAAAGTAGCTGTGATTAAGTGGTGAGATCTGACTCTTCTTGGCTTTTATCAAGGATAATAGAAGAGGACGATGAATTGCACATGTTGACGGAGATGGGAAAAAGAGACAGAGGAAGAAAGACAAAGGGAAGGAAGAAAGGAGGAAATGTAAAGGGAGGGGAAGGTGAAAGTGAAGGTTTATATGAGACAGAGATAGAAACGCAGAATCAGGAAAGAGGGATGAGAGAGAGAAGAAGAAGTGCGATCAGAGGATGTGATGTTGAAAGGTGACGTCACTCGTTCACATTACCTTGCCGTGGAAAGATTTTCACCGTTGTAAAATGGAAGTTATGCGGGCTAATGGAAGGGCAGGTCTTCATTAGTTTCTGCATTCTTTACTCACCACATCTCTGTCTTTCTTTACGTCTCAGTTTCTGCTCTCTTTCAATTTTTTGAATTCAATTATGCTCCGCTGGCACGAAAGCAAAGAACGACTTCGCCAAAGCATCAAGAAGATCAACATCATCCCGTTTCTGTGCATTGTATCCGTCGATCTGTCTCTTTCTTGATCACTGCAGTCTTTCTCTTCCTTCTTCTTTTGTCTCACCTCCTCATCTCGTTTCTTCTTCTTTGGAGTGTCAGCCTAATCTCCACTGACGTATCAATCATCGCCGCTTTGTTGTCGTCCTTTCAACCTGACCTTTGTGTGTGTGTGCGCACATGCGTGTTCATAGGAGCGCATGCACGTGTATGAACGTGTAAAAATATTAACACGTCACCACACTCCCATCGCTGCTGTTCATTGATGGTGATTAGTAGCAGGTGTTGGCTCTGAATTCGAAAACACACACAGATCCACACACACATACATACACGCAGTCGAATGATAGCTGTGATTTATGGGGCTGGGACCTATGGGTTGCTGGAACAACACGGTCTCGCCCTCGAAGATAACATACGAAGCACGCACATGCACGCAATGCGCACATACGTATGGCATATAAACGCATATAGACGGACGCACACACACATTTTTGTCTGACACGGCTGGCTCCTTTCGGCCCAGAGGTGAGATCAGACGTTAAAGATCTAGTGATGAAAACACTCCTCATGGAAACTGGACTTATTCATCTTCAGGAGGAGATACAGGCCCTTCACTGCAACTCCTTTTTTTTTATTTATATCTCCGGCCTGTTAAGACACCTGAAATAGCATTCTTGGACTGAGCAGACATATTTTAACGTCAAACTCAGTCTCTGAAATGGCTGGTGGCCGGATCATTAATCCTTTAATCTGACAGTTGAAAAAGAGAACAAAATTGCTCATAATGTGCTCACGGATTACATGATTTAATACAAAGAAGTGGTCTAGTGAGGAGAATGCACTGACTGGTGTATAACTGATGTGCAGTATTTTATGAGGCTGTTACTTTGTTCAACAGTGCATTTACACGTCAGACATTCATTATATGAATGAATAATAACGTAGATTTGGCTCAGTTCACACAACAGTTCAACAGTTCAAAAGAGAAATGTAAAACAAAGTCTGTCCTTCACATAAATGTCACACATGCAGTTGTTTAAATCTTTGTATTAAAGGAAAACTCTGGTGTTTTTTAACCTGGGTTTTATTTTCATAATTGTATGTGTCATGCTATTATTGCTATTTAGGAAATGTGACTCCGACAATATAGGTGCAAGCAACGCAAACCTCATAAAGCTTTACTCACAAAATCACATTTGATTGGACTAATATAGGCTTATGTATACGCGCCAGAGTTGAAGATGACTCATTTTCACATTTTACAGGACGATAAAATTGAGGGATTTTATCATAAAAGTACCCAAAAACAGATTTTTACACATATATTTGGCATATGATGAAAGATAGATGAGTATAGTTTTTATTTTTCACTCTGTGATATTACATAAATTGTTTCAAATGCGTGTGTCTGAGTCCGAAAGTAAAAACACAAAGTATTTACCGGGCAACCAGTCACGTTTCCTGAATCTCTACAACAGAAGTGGCAAGTACAAAAGTTACGCCGAATTCACACCAGGCAGCGGCAGAGTGCGGCTCGCCTCAATAATTACATTTTTCTGTGGCTGGGAGGCGTGTTCATGTGTTTCAGGTGGGAAGAAATTCTTTGTAACATAGGTCAACATGTCACAGGAGTAACAGGATCTGTTTACTGATTGGCTGCCTGTCCTCTCTTCACTTCGCCTGCTAAAAGTTAAACTTCTCCCAACTTTTGTTGGGCTGCACTTCACTGCAGAATCAAATGGCCTGGTCTGTTGGATGGATATTGCAGGCCGCACTTCGCTGCTGCTCTGGTGTGAATTCGTTGCAATAATGGCAACAATTATGAGAATGATACCGGGTTTGAAAAATACCAGAACTTAATTTTTAATAAGCATGAAATATGTCCAACATTAACTGTTCTTCCAGGATGCTTACCTAGCTTATCAAGCTGAGAAATAATGCTCACAGCTTGCTGCACTTCCTGGTCTCCCCGTCGATGTAATATTGTCTATTTAAGGAACATTAAAGTCTGCAGGGTAAAGGCAAAACGGCCAAAAAAAACTGATTACACTCATTTGAAATTCTCAGCTCATTTTACATGAAAGACTGCAGGCATTAATTAATAATGAGGATGGCATCCAGTGTTGTGGTAACAAGGGCAATACTAAACACAAAATGACTGTCTGTCTGCATGAGGTCCCTGAATGGATGAAGCCTCTCACGCTGCTCACTGTGATTCAGAATACAGCGACTCATCAACCAGGCCGGCTGCAGTGTGAACTATAACAACTTATTCAATACTAATTAAGATAGTACCTCAATTTGTTTTTGTTTTTTTCTGAGATTAAGAAAACAAATTAATTCTATTTAAATTAATTTCATGTCGTGCAACATTTCAGAGGATGGAAACAGTGATAGAGAGAGAAAGAGCAGCATAAAGACAAAGAGAGTTAAACCCTGGAGTCCTCTCAGTGAGTTCCAGTCTGCCGACTTACAGACAGACCATTAGTACTACTGTCAGTACTAATCACTCCCCATAGACATCACACTACTCTCCGCTTCTGTCCCGACTTTCTGCACATGCAGACTCGGCTCAGTTGGACTGTTTTATTTCTCTGTCTCCGTTTGTTACCTGCTGCCGCTATTTATCCGCAGCTCTCCGCGGGATACAAAACAGTGCAGTTTGAAGTGATAATTTATTTTTCTCTGTTTCCATCGCTTTTCTTCTTCCCCCTCATTCTCTGCAGTCCATTTCTCTCTGTAACTTTTAGTTCAGTTTATCTTTATTCAATCCAGCGATGCTCTTTTGCCTACAACATCTCTGTTTAATTTATTAATCAAGAAGTAAGCAAATTAATTCATTGATGTGGGATTTTGAAACGCTTTGTACAGCAGAAAAATCATATCACATAATACTTACTCAGCCCATTCTTTCTCTCTCTCTCTCTCTCTCTCTCTCTCTCTCTCTCACACACACACACACACACACACACACACACACACACACACACACACACACACACACACACACAGACCTCAGTAATGATTCAAAGAATGCTGTTTTGTTAAAGAGAACTAATGCAGTGGAACAGCCACACTTAACATAATGAAGTATGTGTGTGTGTTCCTGTGTGTGAGAGAGAAATGGTGAGTGGGACACAAATGTTTGTGTGGATATATTTAATTCCTTTAATGATACCACTAGTCTGTGTGTGATTCTATTAATCACATTGTGGGGACTCATCCTCAATATGCAGCCCTGTGACATGTAAAAGGCATGTGAATGACACGATAATGTTCAAGGCAAACGCATGTAATAATAACGCCGTTCTTGCTTTTTTTTGCACATCATGTAGTCTGTACTGACTGCAATGTAAATGCATCCTCGTAAATATGCTACGCTCAGAGCTAATGACGTAGAATAAAATGTAACAAACACAGGACTTCCAACCAGGAGGTCGATGTTCGAGACCGGTGTTTCGTTTTTTAAGTAACGTTAGTGACGTTTGTGACGTGTTTCCCATACTTACGTTGTTCCTGTACTTTTTACATACGTGTTTTAAGGCCAACCATGACATTTTTCCTAAACCTATCTAAGTGGTTTTGTTGCCCTCCTGCTGCAACTTCATACACGAGTGTAATGTTCACGCAAACGTGACACTGAGGCGCTATCCTCTGGTAGACAGGCGGGTCTATTACATGCTTTGGCGTGATACCACGGTTGCCATATGAGGACAAAAGGCCGGTCCCCACAAGGTTAACCATTTATTGTAGGGTAAAAACCTTTCATTTGTGAAGATCATTAGGTTAGCTTAGCATAAATCTGTGTTCACACTACGAGCGACACATCAACAGGCTACAAGTTACATAAAGCTTCAAATTGACGCGCTACAAATCAAGTTGAGCTGGTCTCAACTTTTTTTCCAATGACGTGGTGAAGCATCAACCAATCATATGTTTTTGTTTCACCCAGTGATTTTTAACGACATGACTACATCAACGAGCACTTGAGCAAAATTTCAACGGCGACTCGTCGACAATGTAGTTGGTGGCCACTCTTGGCTGTTTTGTTGCTTTTGTCGCTTGTAGTGTGTACGTAGCTTAAGCCTCTGGGATCTAATGAAAGTGAACACAATGTACTCACAATTGAGTGTTGTGTGTTTCTGTGTACGGGCGCATATGTGCTCCAACATGATTTACTATAGCTGCCTGATTTCAATGAGCCATGGTACAACATTATTTACCTTTTAAATAAATATCTCCAGTGTGTTAATGGAATTCATCCATCATTCTTCAATAACAGCAATATATCGTTAATGGATTCTCACATTTAATACAATTATACGCATTGTTGAATTAATCATTGACATAAAGAGAAAGAGATGAGGAAGAATGATAAGAATAAGAGGAGTTAAAGAGGAGAAAGATACAAGAAAATCAAGTGAACTTTGTCACGTGTTATATCTGTTTCTTCTTTGTTCATATTCCCTGTTGCATTTTGCTCACAGCAATTCAATTAACGGGAAATGCCATGAAAGTATAATAAAAAAAATTAGATTAGGTGTGTTGTTTGTCAGAAGGAAAGAAAGAGAGGGGAAGAAAGTAGTATTAAAAAAGAGTGGAAACTTGACAATTAGCGTGTGTAATGAGGCAGGCGGTTTGTTTGGTGCTAAAGTGAGCGGGGCTTTATGGGTGGTTGGTGTTCGACTATGTGGGATTGGCCAAGAAAGCTTTGAAGTTTGAGGAAAAAAGAAAGGTAAAGAAAGTAGAGGATGTTATAAACAGGCTGCCACTTAGTGTAGGAAGATGGGGGGATAAGAGGGAGGGATGAAGAGAGAGGAGAGGAAAATCGCCTTTAATTTCTTAGTTGATTCTTGAATTTAAAGTAATAAAACAGGTTATCTGGGAGATTGGTCCATTGGACAGTCAAGTTGATTGTCATGTTCTGGGTTGTATCAAGGCTGAAAATATTCATCATTTATATGCCATACACATTAGTTGTGCCCTCGAGCCTGGACATCTATACATTAAAGATATCTGAAAGATAATATATGTTCATCTGACGCACAAGGACATTTAACTGTATACAGTCATATCATTGCCCTCTACAGCCTTTTGTACTTTACAGTATGTAAATAAGGGAATAGGCTTGGATAGTTCAAAACACGATGTGATTTGTAGCTTGGGATCTTCTCATTTTCTAATATTATTATATTAATATCCCTCGGCTACATGAATGATATATACCGTAATTTTGAGGCCTCCTTCAGGCACACTTTAAAGTAGAAATACTCTTTTATGATTCATGTTTTGTTTAACATGGTTTTCCCAAATAAAAAGTAAAAAAAAAAAAAAGACTCACAATCTACTATTTCTCTCTCATTGAGACAATCTGGATCTATGAATATTAAAATATGCAAATATCAGTTGTTTGACAGTGTTAGTAGTTGTGAAACATGCAATAGTATCTAGTGGGACCATGTTTGCCGTCAAAACTTTCACTGTGCTAATGCAAACTCGCTCTCTGTATTGGTAAGTCCGCTCTGCGCTGGAGGTTTCATAAACATAAGAAAAACACATTTTTCAGTGGAGGGGATCTTTAACAAATAAATATATTTCTTATAGAACTGAGGGATAAATAGGGGAGAAAGAAAAGGTTTGTGAAAGTAAAGGAAAACATATTTAGAGAGAAAAAGAGGACGCAATGGCTTCCAGTTTAATGACACATTTGAGATATTAAAATGTTGCAGTCTGAATCCATGGTAACTCACAGTAGTAACTCGCACTGTTTTGATTTTACGATGAAAGCATCATGATGAAAGCGCTGAAAATGAGGCTAATAACATTTTAGTGTGTGTGCGGTTGCATGTTCGCCAATATGGAAACCCTACAGTATTCATTTTGTACAGTAAATGTAGAGTGTAACCTTAAAAAATTAGATTTCCACCGCTTGCAAAAAAAAAAAAAAAGAAGTGATGTCTCGCCAACTCTTATGAAAATAAAATCTGACATTATAAATCAATTTAGAAAAGTACATGTTAGTGGCTGCTGTGCTTTAAGACCTGTACCTCTTCACTACAGTCATTTATATTTTTAGGAACGCCAGATGATGAATCACAAGTAGCAAGTTTCCCCATTTTGTATCGGGAAACTTGACTTTCTCTGTAAATTGAGCGTGAAAGCGGCTCTCACATTTTGGAACAGAGATGACACGGAGTTAAAACAAAAATATTCTCAAAGTCGCTTCCCACCATTGAAAAAATACAAATTATGGCTTTCCTTTACAGTTATGAATCAGCTTAAGAAAATATCCTCTAAAATGTTGGAAGATGTGGTTTTAAAATATCGACCAAATCAATTTTAGGAAGTGTTTCTTTCCCCTCGCTGGATGTGTTGTGTTTTGCAACGGAGCGTATTCAATCTAGATTCTCACGGAGTAGCATCAGCAGAATTTGACCCCCTGTGTGGCCACTAATGAAAGATAAATCCATCAGGTTTAGCTTTTCCACATTCAACTGATGCAGATTGATAGTCCTGCACACACGCGTGCACATAGACGTAGTTAATCATGTGTGTGAAGGTCCAGTGGGGAGGAAGGAAAAATCTGGAATACCAGTTGGACTTCGGTCTTCCGTATGTGTGTGTGACTTGGCCCTTTGCCCTGTCCCTCCACGAGCCACGCGGCAAGACGTCTTACTCAGGATTATCCCCACGAGTCCCT
>CAKALG010020797.1:0-10051 GCA_916700815.1 Helicolenus hilgendorfi
GTTAGATTTGTGTCCGACTTGATGCTGACTTGCTCTGACGTCACGCACACGGGGGCAACGATATAACCTCACCAGATCGAGGCGGCCACAGTTAGCATAATGTGAAACGCCTGGCTCGCGCCCTATCAAAGAGCTGATTGGCCCAAACAGCAAACACCACGTGTTGTAGAAAGTCCAACCTTTCTGTGTTTGTATTGTAATATTTAACACTAGATTGCAGAATGTTACTTGTTGTTACATTGTTGTGCAATGAAGGTTTCATCTGTTAACAAACACATGTTGTGTGGTTGATAATAATAATAATTATAATAATGAAGGATATTTATAGAGGATAGAAACCAATGCAGATGTAACTGTTTATTTTACTTCCTGTAAATTCAGTGAAGGCTGCTCCAAACGGCTGGAAACTGTCCGACTTGACCGCAGCTTTCTGTCACCGCCCCCTGCTGCTGTTAGTGCCGCCTGATCCTGTCTACTTTCCAGGCGAGGCGCAGTTCATCTCGAACGAGCCTAATATAAGAAAATATGAGTGAGTGAGTGAGTGAAAAATGGTATGAGTGAAAGAGTGACTGTGTGAGTGAATGAGAGAAAACAGGTGAGTGTGCGTTATGATGTCAGTGAGTCAGTGACTGAGTAAGCAAACAGATGAATGAATGAAGGGAATGTAACAGAAACTTTGAGCTGGAGCATGAAAAAAGACCAGCAGTAGACTCCAGGAAAGTGAAAATAGAACAAGAGATGGAGACAGAAAGGAAGGAGCTGCTATTTTGGGTTCTTATTAACAGGTCCTACTGGTACAGCAATTAATAATCTAGTTCAGTATTTAACATGGGACCTAGTCCCTGGTGTGGACGTTTTAGCTGGCTTTGATGCTGAAAGAGCTCCTTCCCCTCCACCCCTTCTCCCCCCGCAGTTCCTCTCCTCTCCTTAAGTGCCTCCCCTGGTGTTATTTGCGTGTTGGTTTTCTCTAGTTAAGCTAGGAAACAGACCAAATCGCTATTCCCCAAACTTCAGGCCAATTTCCTATCAACACGCCAGCTCGTTGAGGGAAATGCTCTTAATTCATCAGAGGGAATCTAGAGAAGGATAAATTCCCTTCAGGCTGTTTGAAGTAATGTAAATGTATTTATTTTTGGAGGGGTGGAGGGTGTTGGAGGAGTTTTAAAAAAATAATAATATATATATATGTGTGTATATATTAGAAAAAAGAAACAATGGACACAAACCCATGCAGTCATCCTGCACTCTCATAATTTGTATTTATCTTTTTTCAAATGTGCTTCAGCAAAAATCCGTAAGTGCACCGGGCTTTCAACTAACTGCAACGTAAACCCATCCGCGTCATTATTAGATGGTCAGAGCAACTGACATGGTATACAGAGTGGATAGATGGGTCAAAGCCTAACCAAGTAATTTTGTTGCCTAAACCTAACCAAGTAAACCTAAAAACTAAGTGAACCTACGTTGGAAGTTTATTTTGAAAAGTAGAAACTGACACGCCGTCCCTGACATTTCTAAAACTGACACTAGAGGGGTACCTAGAGCGTCATAGTTAGAAGCGGAGGGAAACTGACCAAGTGCGGTATTTCAGTTGGGAGTGAGAACGTGTTGCAAGATCTCTAATATTCATAGAGAAAAAAAATGTGCACAAATCCAGTCAGAAATCATATAAAAATGGCACACCTTAGAACTTCAGATATTGGCTCATAGTCTTCACATTTAGACTATTACTCCTATTATTATTAAAATAATCCACATGGTTGCTGTCTGTATAGTGCAAAAAAACAGTATGACTGTCAATGATGCGGATTTGCCAAAGTCTAAACAAATAATCTAGATAGGTTGATAGGTAAAAGCTTGACAGATGTTGCACATGTGGTATTTATGCCTCTGATAATGAAGCCTCGTACCGTACGTTGTGCAAATTAACAGGAGATGGAAATTGACAAGGTAAAGTTAGGGACAAATACATGTCCAAATGTCCAAAAAGCTTTTGATATTTTTGTCAATTTCTTCCTCTTTTTTTCTCCCATACAAAATTCAAATCAAATTTAGTTTTCCTCTGGACCAGAACCCATTCCGTACCTCTTATTTTCTAATTATACAATATGGCCAAATTTAAATATTATGGCCTGTTTTCTATCAACAGTGTTTCTCTAATTAAAAGTACAATGGCAGCAGAAAACATGCAGACTATTTAAAAGATATGTATGGGTTATATAAATCTGTGTATAAATCAGAATAGCTATTTTTATGAAATAACAGATACACTTCCACAAAAAGACCTAGGACGTATGATTTAAAAACTATTTGAGTGTAGCTGCGATGGCATTCATGTCTCTATGTGTGTGAGAGAGAGAGGGTGTTGCTGCAGTTTGCTGAGTAATCTGGTAGCTACAGCATAAATGCAGGTTATTGGACAGATGGTTTAGCACATTTAATTGCTCACACCTTCTGTGTGTCTCTGTCTCTCTGCCTACAAACTCTCTGTCTGTATCTTAGGCTCTTATCCTCTCTTTGTCTTTTCACACTAATAGCTCCCTTAAATAGTCATAAACTTGTATTCCCATTATAAGTTTCTACTCTACACTCGGTTTTAAATGTGTATCTTTGGGCACACAAATATATACGTGTGTCTTTCAGTAAACAGAACCTGTGAAATGTTGGAAAGCCCTCGTGAAAGCATGCATTAATGTGCACATATGCAAACCAGTGCGCGCAGAAACACACTGCCACACACATGCACGTACACAGAGGCACATAAAGACCAGGAAACAGCGCGTTGGCATCCAACCAAAAGCTGCCGTCCTTAAATGCCATTTGATGCCAGCACTGCCATCTGTTGCCGTCTTAAGATAGCTCTTCTCACAAGACGCAGGCGAGATAACACTTTTCCAAGAGCCGTGGTGTATTTTTCACATATGGCCACAAACGGTTCAATATAAGCACAGTTTGGGTAAATCATAACTTCAATGCAATAAGTCCCCCTCCTGTCACTCCTCAATGTCACTTCAAATCAAATAAAGACCCCCCCTCCTTAAAAAACTATACAAGCTGGAGAACAAAACGTTATAATCATACAACATATATGAATCAGTGGGTTACCTCCGGTTCTGAAAAGCAAAGCCAATGCTGAAGCGCCTTAAACCTGCATTCTTTCTAACAGCCAGCAGGGGGCGACTCCTCTGGTTGCAAAAAGACGTCTGATTGTATAGAAGTCTATGAGAAAATGAGCCTACTTCTCACTTGATCTATTACCTCAGTAAACATGAGTTTATGGTCTCAATCGCTAGTTTCAAATCTTCTTCAATACAGCATGATGTTCATTTAGTAAATTATGGTGCCATTTAGAGTCCAATAGACCATAAAGCAGGGGATGCTTTAGGGCGGGGCTACCTTGTGATTGACAGGTCGCTACCACAGCGTTGTCCGGTCTAGGTGTTGTCTGTGTTTTCGTCTTACAACTTTAACCGTTAAGTTAAATTTAACATTTTGGTTGCCTAAAAATGTTTTATTCAGCATTCAGTTGTACTTAGCTCAACCCTCTCGGGTCACTTCTGGTTGCAAAAAACCAAGATGGCGACGACCAAAAAGTCGAACTCGAGGCTGCAAAACCGTAGTCCACAAACCAATAGGTGACATCATGGTGACTGCATCCACTTCTTATATACAGTCTATGATCTGAATGCAAGGGCACGCCAATAATAATACAAATAAACTATTATGTTATTTAATTTTGAAAGCTACATATTGAAATCATTGTGGAACACAGAAAAATACAAAAGAAGAAAAAAGAAAGACGGGGTGAAAAAGACAGACATCAGAACAAGGGGAAGAAAAGGACCTAGAGGGTGTGTGTGTGTGTGTGTGTGTGTATGCGAGTGTGTGTTTATGGGTAGAGATAAGATAATTACAGCAGGCTGGGGTGGGGGGGTGAGTGAGGAGTTGAGCGGGGGTGTGCATGTGTGGCAGGTGAAACATGGGCATGTTTGTGGCAGCGATGTGTGATACATCAACTCCCCCCCCCTACCAACACACACATACACACCTCCACCCACTGAATCCTCTCCTCCTGCCCTCCTCTTCACTTCCTCTCCCTCTTTTCCTCTGATCTCCATGCAGAGGGCCTTAGGGGGTTAATTAACAGGCTTAGATAATGCCACGCTAATGAAAGCAAGACCACTGTTTCTCCTCTCTCTCTCTCTCTTTCCCCCTCCTCTCCCCCTGCTCATTCCTTTATCCATGCATCTCTCTCCCAACCAGAATCACCCAATATCAACGTAACTGCCAGGGTTACTGGGTCAGGTTTGTGACGTCTTATGGAACCTGGACATTTCACTCATTCAGGGGTTCGTAAAATTCTTTACTTCTTCAACGCCACCAAACTCTTCTCTTAGCGACCTTGCTAATAGGAAAAATACAAAATCAAAGTATGTCAGTGCTAGTGAAAGGTCTGGCAACACACATTATCATTCTGCTGTAGGGGAATATACACTCTGGCTTGTTTCTATTTCTTTAAACCAACCAATCAGAACTATGCTAACCTTAATGATTCAAGGTCATTGCCTAACCTCACTACTCAAGGTTCAAGCCTAACCTTAACTATTCAAGGTCAATGTTTATTCATGCTGTACCTGCTAAAAGTAGATATTGTAGGGACATATTTATTAAAAGTGTTTCCTCTTGTTAATCTTGTTGGTCACTGTAACAACACGACCGTCCATTCTCGTGATATCTCGGGAACGCCTTGAGAAAATTTTTTCAGATTTGGCAAAAATGTCCACTTGAACTCAAGAAGCAAATCAGGGATACGTTGAATGTCTATGTTTTTTTAACCGTTCAGTGTAAGTGATGTAGTTTAAATAGCGAAAAGAGACACAAAGGGATGGAGGTGGATGGGTCCAACAAACACAGGCTTTCATTCAGGAGACCGCTGTTCATGCCCCGTGCGTCACGTTACAATCAGCTGTTCGTTCGTGTCCCGTGTTCACCACGCTCAGTGTCATTTGTTACATTACGTTGTTATTTTGTTACATTACTATTTGAACAGAAATCACAATATTTTTTCTAACCTTAAACAAGTAGTTTTGTTGTCTAAACCTAAGCAATCGTTTCACAATGTTAACCGCGTGGCATTGTGTGTTTCTGCAAGCGTGATATGAGGAACATATTCATGAAAAATATTTTTGGTTCAGAAACATCACCATTCAACGTATCCAGAGTTTGCAGAAACGTTGCAGAAACCAACATTTTCTTTGGGTTGCTAAAGGATGAACTGATTAGAATTTGGTGGTCAATAGTCAAGGTATATGCTAATCCTGACAATTTTACAGAAATGTATTATAGGATAAAATAAGGAAGCGATGACATTTTGGACAGACGTGGAAAAAATACATGACTTCTTTTGTGCCATTTTGGTACAACCTGAATCACAATTGTGTGATATTGACTAGAAAACCAGGTCTTGATTGACGAAAATGGAATTGAAACAGTAAATCATTGTATCACTCATTAAATAAAAAAAAAAGTAGTGTGGCAGGAATTAGATGGAGAAAATAAGAAGGAAAAGTGTGCTAGGAAAGGGTTAATTTGACAGAACGGTGGTTTGTGTGGTGCTGCCGGGCCACAGTCAGCATGTGGGCTGTTCTGGTTACTGGCACGGACCAGAGGACATGGATTAATGATGGCAACTTTGGCCCAGAGTAGCCGGGCGTGTGGATTGTTGAACGCCTGTTTGTGTGTGTGTGGGAGTGAGAGAAAGAGAGAGAGACAGCCTCTCTTTAATTTTTAATCCATAACAACATAGCCTGTGTGTCTGCACATTGCTCTGCAGAAGTCAATTCCAATCTCAACGCCAACTCAACTTTATACATCCTATCCAAACTTTGTTCAAGTCACACAATTCAAACCGCAATCTCTCGCTTTTCACCTAAACAACTTCCCCGGAGATAAAAAAAAAAGAACAAACTTGATTTGTATTTATTTGTAAAGTCTTTGGAGACAAACGGCAAGTAAGCAGGGAGAGGAGAGAAGAAAAAAAAAGAATGAGTTGAGTTGTTTGGGGGCATAACTCGCTCTCCCTAAGTGTAAAATGGGATGAGATATTCTGCCTCTCGGACTTAACGTAATGTAAGAGAGTGTGAAATTAAACTGCACACGAATAAAAGGGGCCCCTCATTGTGTGCCGCCGACTGGCTTATCTGGAAATTCAGACAACTGGAACATCCAAAGCCTCCAAACTTGTAGCAATCCCCTTTGTGTGGCTCCAGAGCAAACAATGTAATATCAGAAAGCTGGAGAGGCTCCAAATCCTGTGTCAGATTGCCAAGCACAAAGTAGCTGCATCCTCGCATCAAGCCCGTCCGTGTGTACGCTTTAAGCGCGCATGTGTCCGTCTTTATACAATATAAGTAGACTGTGCACTCACTCCCGCTAACCCCATGTGTATGCCAGTGAGTGCTTCAAATAGATTGTTTCCTCTTTAATTCCCGGCCTTTTACCTATTGATATTCCCTGCACCTATCCCCGCGCCTCTTTTAAACCCCATATGTTAATTTGATTTAGAGCAACTCAAATTGAATAAGAGATAAAGAAAAAAAAGAAAAGAAAAAAGAAAACGAGGGTAACGGCAAATGTACTGTTATTAATAACCTAAAGTACCGGAGAGGGCTCAAACTCTCTCCCTACATTCTGCCCCCTCCCTCTTCCTTCCTCCCTCCCTCCTTCTCCACTTTGTTTTGTCCTCTCTGTCTGTCTGTGAGTGAGTGAGCTAAGTGAAGTGGGTTATGATGGCGGTGTAATCGGCATCCCTCAAACAAACGGCTGGTGCTATTAAGGGCCATTGTGTTTGCTGCAGTGATGATCAGATTCAATCTAGGGAGAACATTCTGTGCTGGAGCTATGGCAAGGGGGGGAGATAGAGAAAAATACCTCGCCTCGTTCCACTCTGCTATTGTGTTCAGGGGACTAGATGTATGCACGCTCTTCAAAAGATGCATATCGACTCGGGGAGCTGCAAAAGTTTAGTTCAGATGAATTCGTGGGTGCTCTCTTGACTGCACAAAGTGAGGCAAGTATTAAGTGTTGGGTAATGTTTTGAGGATGTATTTGTTTCAATAAGGAGCTCGGCAGACTAGTGCTGCAGGGGGGGTGGTGGTGCAGATGAGAAAATCACTTTTCCCTCTCCTCTTTGTCCTCAACTTTACCCTCTTCTCCCAGTCTCTGCTTCTCAGTCTACTCTTTCATGTTGTTAATACACCTTCATAAGGGCCAGTGGAAGCCTGAAGGCCTGAGAAGTCGCATTGTGGCCAGAAGGGTGGAGGCTGAAAGGTTACAGGGCACTATATCAAGCTTCTTATTGAATATTAGTCATTTAATACACTGTTGATATGATGGAGGGGCAGCAAGGAGGCCTAGTGATTGCTTTGCAGTAAGAAGATTTGGCTGGTGCCTTTTTCGTGTGGATTTTGCATGTTCTCCCCATGTTTGCGTGGGTTTCATCCTCCGCAGTCCAAAATGATTGAGGTTTGATTAATTAGAGACGGATTGCCTGTAGGTGTAAGTGTGAATGGTCATCTGTCTGTATTTTAGTCAGCCAACTCACGTGGAATGGACCATCATGTGAATGTAGAATAAATATAGCATATTGTTTTTTACTTATTTATAGGCTCTGAGCTCGTCACTCCCAACAAGGAAACGCCAAATTTAGCATAGCAGAGATTGAAGGGAGGATATGATAACTTCCCCCCCGATGGGAACATAGACTCAGAGCTTACAGGTAGATGCTTGGATGGATGTGGGACACACCCTGCCTCCTACGAAATTACATTCCCATACAAATAAACTGCATTCTCAATTATGTTTCAAGGGAAATGTATTTTCTCCCAGATTACGGTCGCAGTTTTACACTCGGGGTTAACGTCGTAAACTGAAACAAAACAAAAACGCAACAAAACTACTTGGTGTTTTGTTACGTTATTTAAAGCTAGGGTCGGTAATGCTATGGATGAATATAAATATAAACAAATGCGGGTTTCAAATTTTCAAAAGCTTTGCAAATGTTTCATAAGGAATGTGTCATGTTCTCTAAGAACTTTTCATCTATTTTGCGGTAATTGCCTCCCTCTAGTGGTCGCTCATTATTCTCTTGTTTACCACCTGCAAATTGATTTCATTGGTTGTTTTAGTCATGTGACTCAGTCAGGTCATAGTTCAGAGATTCTAATCAGGAAGTGCTTCAGTTGTTACATTAACATGTGGTCAGCTTGCAGCTCCAGCTACTTTATCTTTTCCTTCCTTGGAAAGCTTTGCTTGTAAGTTATATTTACGCTTGTAGCTAATTATAACAAGTGTCATGTAATGTATTATGTTAAGTTACATTTAAATCATGTATACTTTTATACCTTTAGTTTATTTGCATGTCAACACTGCCAATATTAATCTAGCCGTGAGTAGCTTTGGTGTTTCCTTTTAATAGCTATTTGAGAGCATTCCGGCTAATTTATGCCAGTGACCTGTCCGTGTTTTTAGGCTGGTAAAGTTTATGTACATTATTTACAAGATATTTGCAAAGAATGTACAGCTATTTACATATCGTTTAAATGTTACATTTGTAAGCTATAACTTTGTGGCTGTGATCTACATCATTTTATGTTGGTGGAAGTGTGCTTCTGTTAAAATAGCATGCAGAAATTGGTGCTATCTTTCTGTATCATTTCAGTTTTACAAAAATCGGTAAAGAGCATTCAACTTTACTCCAGCCTCTGACTTTCTCTTGAAGCCTTTTCGCTATCTTGTCGATTTGTGTACAGACACATGCATTAAGGACAGAATAGTATGAAATGCATTCAACACATTTGATAGATGTCAAGAATACACACAAATTGTACAAAATGCTGAAACAAGTAAACAAGAAAACGCCACGGTGTCCGTTTAAAACAGTTAAACTGAAACAGTCAAAGGACTGTTGACGCACTGTAACACCAATATGCCGTTTGACAAGAACATCTAACTCTTACTGTTTGCACGAAAAGACGTATAAATGTCATGATGTGCAAGTTGTTTAGCGTGCAATAAGTACATTTGTACGCCATGTATCCTGTACTGACTGCAATTTAAATGCATCCACATGTAAATGCTATGGTAAGAGTTAATGATGAAGAATAAAAAGCAGGAAATACAGGACTTTTAACGAGGAGACCCGTGTTTGAGACCGTTGTTGACCGCTGTTTTGTTTTAAAGCTACATTAGTGATGTTTGTCACTTTACAGCACGTTTTTTATTGAGGTTTGTGGCGTGTTTTCCATAGTTGTATCCATATGGGTTAGGGTTATGGTTAGGGTTTACCCTAACCCTTTTAGGCCCAACCATGACGTTTTCCCTTACCCTAACTAAGTGGTTTTTCTTGCCTGAACCTAAGTTATCTAACTGCAGACGTTTGCATGGCGTACAACATGACACATGGAATGTCCGGTATGTCATGGTATGTATACGCCTTCCCGTGAGACCAGGTTGGTTATTGTAACTGATCCTAATAATGAAATAAATTGTCATGTTTGGATACCAATGCCTTTAACTCCAAGCACATGTTAACCCTGGTATTTGCTGTAAATCTGATTATATGAAGTTGTCTATTTGGATCAGTTCTTCTTCTTACATCACAAACCTGTAACCCACAAACACATTAGCCCCCTCAATCTATTGACCCAGTGGCCACAGTGATGGAGGATGTTTGTTGTGTCTTCATCAGTCTACACTGTAGGTGAGAGAGGAGCCTCTGATTGGAAAAAATCACTCTCATACATCCTCTAATGGGGGTAAATTTCTGGCAAATTAGATTATAGTGACATGGGGACCCCAAAGGACCCAGCCTGAGACCTACTGGTTTGGCTTTAAATGCTTACAATTATTCTCTTGTTCTGTTTCTCTCTCCAGGCCAGAGACCATTCCAGTGCAGTTACTGCCCCTACAGCGCCTCCCAGAAAGGCAACCTGAAGACTCACGTGCTGTGCGTTCACCGCATGCCCTTTGACAACAGCCAGTATCCCGACCG
>CAKALG010020799.1:0-14174 GCA_916700815.1 Helicolenus hilgendorfi
CGTCATCCTCACCCTCTTCCTCCTGATCACTGGAAGGTAAGAACAACCCTTGATTTCCCTTTATGCAAAGAGAGTGTCATTCAGTGTGTTGCTACTTTACTTTTACTTTACTGTGCGGTTGTTAAATTGCATATTAAGTTGACACCCGACTTTTAAAATCAACCAGTCAGTGGTGCCTGCCTCTGATACATTGGTACATGTTCCATTCAAGTTTAGCCATAAGCCTTGTCAGCGACGTTTTCATGCACAAAATATTCAAATTTTTGCCCTTGTTCCAAAAAAGACAATATTCCTACTAAGCTGTTTACATGGCTAATGAAAATGAATAATTCAACTAATATTCCCGTTTACATGCAGCCTTTCATACTCTGATTAACGTAACTGGTGGCAGACTTGTACGACCGTGCGAACACGGCCTCCTTCTTTCATTCCTTCTAACACATTCTTGAAAAGGTCAGCATTGCGATATTTGCGCATATCAAAAAAACATGTTGATTTCCAAGTCTTTCATAATTGTTTAAAAGTAGGTGTGTTTCTCCTTCCGACCAGAAAATGTAGGCTTTTCTTTTGGGCGTGTATCTCTGCAAACTGTCGTCTAGTTGATTTGTGTACAACGCAGAGAGCTGACCGTAAACAGGCAAGCTCTCTGCGTGTGTCGCAAACTGCTGTAAAAAAAACAATTGAGACGCATATTCTGAATGTGCTGTATACATGTCCAAATGAATGCTCCTAAAACCTGAGTAATATCGACACATCCTACATATCTTAATCGGAAAACTCCTTACTCCATTCGGAGTAAGGCCTAATTCAGAATAGTCAAATGGAATATGCTGTTTACATGATCCGTATGTGCATCCCTTATTAATAATATTAATTGCACATGTGATGTTCCTGCAAAGTCATGTCAAAATGTCTGCTTTAAAAAAGGCAAAAGTGCACCAACTTCATGTTCCTTCCTTTACCTCCAGAACTGTATAAGTGTCATATTCCTTAGCTTACAGTTTAATTGTTCAATATTTCCTCCAGGAAATTGGTAAAACCTTACACGACAAAAGACTGTATTACATTTCACTTCAACAGTTGCCTCTGGACTTTGTATGCCTCTAAATTGAAGTGATGACAAAGACATCTTGAGGAAGGCTGGTACGATGTTTGCACGTCTCTTAGTTTCGATCCGTGTGTGACCTTACACACATGTTCAGTATATAAATGTGTGTGTATGAAGGTAACCTAGATTAGACAAGACAAGACACACGTGCATGAACATAGCTCTATAATGGAGGAGGTGAAAACTCAGATACACATGGACAGAAATATTCAAAGAAGGAATGAAAGGCAAAGCAACACTATTTTTTTTATGTGAGTGAACGTGTCAGAAAAAATGTATCTCGGAAGTGTGAAGGTGAGAAGGTGTGGAGAATAAATAACCACCCTGAAGTAACTGAATAAAAATAAATAGAGTTGCTCACAAACAAAGACAGAAACATTCAACACCACACATCCATCACCTGTTTCACATAATACTGAACATATTTTCTTGATATGTTTGTCTGTTTTTCCATAAAGGTGCACAGGAGCCATGTGTATAGAGAATAACACAACTATTTATAGTTCCCCGGTTAAGATTATGAAACAAATGTATCGTATAATTACATTCAGGAGCATATAACAAACAATAATACAAGAGCTCACATCAGTTAATTCAAATATTCAGTGTTCAAATATGGTAAAGTTAACTAAATACCATTAACTACTGTATCATCAACGAAACTCAAACCCCAAAAAGGATTCATTAAGCCTGCAATAACTGTTTTTTTGGGGCCACTTGGGAGCAGTGGTTTAAAGATGTGAACACAACATTGACATTTTATCACCTTTTAAGTTTGACCACCTCATGAATGTAAGATATTCACTATCTTTTAGCTCTGGTTTGGTCTCTACCAGCTCCTAAATATTTGGCTCTTTAGCTGCTGTAAGCTCCACTATGTTCACCAGCCGGTCGCTGACTGTGTCTGTATGCTGTTTGGTGCTGAGCAGGTATACTAGTGCACACTGGGTTTTTAGAGGGTTTTTTTACTGAAAACAGATGCCTGCTGCAAGCAACAACAAAAAAGCCATGACATGGGAGCAGTGAGAGTGAACCAAAACAGTAAATAATTCACTGAATCTCCCAATAAAGCTCTGTAAAGCAGAGGGGTGCTTTTAATATAATAACAATTTTTATTATAATGGTGCCAAGATGTTGTGACTGGTACCCATTATTGCTCCAGATCAACCTCTCTGTCAACACTGCTGTTGCTTCAAATAGTTCTTTCTTGGTGTTATCTTTGGTGAAACACAAAGTTCAAGGAAATATGCTCGTAATGTGCATCACATCAAAATCTGATTTTGTTGACAAAGACATTGAGAGAGACATTTCATTTAAATTTGAAGTCCAGTATTTCTTAGGTACAATGAACTCAGACCTTTACGCACGTGACAGAGGATTGCACAAAAACAGGAGCAGATATGATAATTATGGCTGATTGCACATTGTGCTGAATTGACCAGAGTTCACATGATTTGCTGGGTTCAGATTTGCATAGAAATATCTCATCCTCTGAGGGCATGTGCAAATAATGAGTGTAATTCAAAGGACAGTTATGGTGGGAAAGATGACCTCAAATTAACCTTTATTCTACAGAAATCTAAATGTCAGCAAGAATGATTAGAGATGAAATGAAACTGATTCTTCTATTGTAATATGATCCATCTATCATTTGCTAGAAACTCTGGAGGACACATCCTGAAAGCATCTCTGTCAAAAAGACATAAAAATTGCTTCACATGTCCTGCAACAGAAAAATGACGGTATAAAACATTCAATGGAGAAGTCCTTGAGCAGACAGTCATAAATGAGCACAAAAGATATAAGGCTGATGGGTCCAGTAGTTTGGAGATTAGCTGTGGACAGACAGACGGAAGCACACGCATGAACGAACATATAATCTCCTCTCAGGTTTACGCCTGGTGGAGATAACAATAACATATAAACAAGTTCAAAATACGAGGAAATAAAGTGTTAGGGTATTCAGTTATGGCATAAAAAAAAATGAAATTTAAAAATAGATTTGGCACACTTGTAACGTAGCATAAGCTATGGACGTAACGTCTTGTGACTCAGTGACATAGCGTCACATGGCAGTAAAAATTACTCAACTTTTGGTTTCACATGAGACACGAACGCCGGCCCCCTGAGTAAAGTTCTGTGATTGTTTGTTTCACCAATTTTTTTCAAACATTGTATACATCTACTCACCAATGTCCTTATAAAAAAATCTTTGATTTTTAGAAAATTCCAGGATATTTGTAATTATTTCTTGTTCGTTTTTATTTGTTATTTTAGCATTCTTTTTTTCCTAATGAAATAGCCAAATTTCTAATTTCAGACTTTACCACCATCACCTGGTAATGGAGACAGAAGACAATGAAATTAAGGAATAACACTGTTCCTGGTAACGAGTATCACTATTACACATGCCCCATGCACAACGTTTAACCATGACTAGCTCCAAATCAACAAAACCAGCCTGGAAATGAAGACAATCTGCAACATGAGTCTATGGAGCAGAGCCATATAGTTGTGAGACCCTGGTCGAAGCTAGCCGATGCCACGCTATGATTGGCCAATCTGCATTCGATGGGTGGGACTTTGCAAAGGTTCAATTGTTGTGGCTTTATGGTCAGTTTCTGGATCGATGGAGACTTCCTTAACCTTGTTAGTAATGTCATTAATGTGATCAGCTAGAAATCAATTCTAGACTGTTGTGAAAGACATTTGTTGCTCCATGTAAATACTCTTTGGTCTGGATTTTTGTGGCGCCAAATATCTATAAGATCAAAACGTAACCACACGCTATATGTTGTATTCTGGCCTCTGATCGGCTCCTTGGGACGTCCAAGTCAATGAACAACATCGATGGCAGCAACAACGGCCTCAGGAAGCGCAGATTTATTTCACTTTCGAACGAATGTTCTCATCAGTTTTCTCTGTAACGCCATGTAGCCTCGGGTTCCATCTTCTGCTGTATCTGTCAGTTTCATTGACTTTTTGTTCGATCTCAAGGACTTTCCTCTCAAGGCCATTGCACTTCCTTTTCAGTGTGGCGTTTTCTTGTTTTATATCAGACACCTCAAAAATGCCGTGGTCGATGGATTTTTTTTAAAACCCTCAATACTCAAAGGTTTTTTGTTCACCATGCGTTTAAGGTCATCCACGCTCTCATTGATTTTATTAGTTTTGTTTGTCAGGACACAAATAATGTCATCCTGTACTTCACTTTGACATGTCTCATAATCAGGATTCATCTTTGCTTTCTTTGCCTTAGCTCATCCGTTCCTGACTGGTGCGTTGGGGGACGAATCACATTTGCCACCTCTGTTGGATTTACAGGAATAGGAATGAGTCATACTTATGTTCCTCTTTTCACTTGAAGTGTCAGTGTCAGTTTCCATATACCTAATTAAGTTGACATTTAAGTGGTAAAATAATATCAGTGAGGAAAACCCAAAGTGTCGCTCCTCGGCTGAGGTCCATATGACAGCCAGCACCATCTTGGCTGCACTGTGGTGATGTTCTAAAGTTATTGATGCACGCTGGTACACTTGTTCTTTATTAGCCATTGTTTCCAAGGGGCCCAGTCACACTAAAGTTTTAAAACAGCAAAATGGATCAAGTGGATTCGCTTGTGGGGCGAAGTAAATCTTCAGAATGTTTCACTTGTGTGAACTGTGACAAAAAAACAGCTCCGGCTGGTGGGCGGTGCTTGGTATTCCCTCAACTGTTGTCAACATGGCTGCCGGGTTATAAACATTCTCATTTTATAGCTAAACAGTAAATTAAAAGATGTTTCTGAAAACATTTGAAGTGAGAAATAGGCATTGCAGTAACAGAATATTGATTCATATTTGATCAGCGCTGCCAAGTTTGACCGTTTCATCGGAGTTCGCGAATGATTGACAGCTGCTCACAGACGGCAAGGCTCCAGCTCAGCTCTGATTGGTTGTTTTCCTCCGGTCTGTGAAATCTTGCAGATGCCTTTAGGAGCACCGGAGGACACAAAGGCACATGATTTTTTTCAGATTACCTATCTCATGCACTACTGTCAGTGACCGTTTTATAAAAATATCTTTTTTTAATCATATTTGCGCCAATTCTACCCACTGCAGGTTTAAAGTTTTCCTGTGTTTTAGCATGCATGTGCTAAGTAATTAATATTGGAAAGCAACATGAAGTACATAAGGTGCTTTTAATTATAAAAAGTATCTGTATCGGCGGTTCTGGCCTTGTGTTACTTGGTATTGGACCAAAACCAAATTTTGTGGTATCGCCCACCCCTAATAAATTTAATGAACACATTCTGGAGCCAGGATCTGGCACCCATTAGAGAAACTGAAGCCTACAACACTTGCATATTGGTTTTCACATTGTACTGTGCTGGTTGCCAGAGAATTTCCACGAGTGAGCAGTGAACTTCACAGATATGAGATCAGTGTTTCCATCAGACAAGGTGCACTACCTCACAGTGAAGTCCTTTAGCGTTGGCAGGATGTGAATGTCAAAGGAACTCAAAGTCCATCACCTTAAAAAAAAAAGCAGCAGATTTATGGCAGGGATTTACGGTGTTTTTCTTATTTTTATGATGCAATCCCATGTGTGTGTAGGAGTGTCTGTGTTCCTGGTTTACTTATTAAAAACTCTCTCTCACACACACACACACCAGGTGTAAGCGATAAAGCAAGCCCTTTAGGCTTTTTGCGTTCCAGCACAAGAAGGACCTTTTTTACCTGAATCCAGCTAAAAGCAGTAGCAGCAGTTGGAGTGTTTTTTTTACTTTATCACGATCCGTCATATCTGCGATCCCTCTGCCCTGTGTAGGAGGGACTTTCACTCTCTTTCGGTTTTAAAAAAGCTCCGAACGTACTTGAGCTGCCTGAGAAAGATGAGAGCTTTCAGTCACACGGCTGGTTGTACAACACAAGCGAGGATATAAGAGGACCCGAGCTGTACGGGGAGTTTTAACACCTGGTTGCTCTAAAATCATCTATGTTTGCATCTGCTCATGCTAAACTTGAAGAGCGATACCAGAGCAAAGCTGTCACGACTGCACAGATGTTTCCTAGCTGAAGAGTTTTACTATGTGTGCTCTTCATCCTTGAGCTTTCTTCTGTCAGTCTCTGCAACTGTTTTTTTTTTTTTTTATGGTTTTCTTCATATTTTCTTTCATCCTTCCTGTCTGTGCCCTCAGTCGCAGCAGAGGGATGTGCCACGGTGAGGTGACGGTGAGGGATGTTAGGGCAAGAGAGGAGTGGTTTGAATTACACTGATGCTTTGATTAAGGCTCTCGGGAAGGTTGTTTTACTGAGGTGCATGCGTCTGTGTGGGTGTGTTGAGTGCTTGTGAATATGTACCGTGACAATGCTCAACAGCCCAGAGAGCAGTGGCAGAAGCCAAGGTCTTTGTGTGTGTCTGGATGTGCGGCCGCTTTTCAACATGAAAGCCGGTGAGACAGAGGGATAGGCGGATGAATGGGATCAGAGGATAGGACTGGAAAAGACTGATAAAGGCACATGCCAACATTTCTTTAATGAACAGCTTGACCCTATCAGCAGAGGTCAACAGTAGCTTTCCAAATCCCCTTCTTGTCCTCTCTGCCAGTGTTACCCGCCATGTTATCTGCTCTGTCTATCAGTGTCCAGGATCCCACAGACTTCACTTAGCCAAAGCCCAATCTGGCAACCCGTGGCTCGTAGCCCTCTGACACCTGCTCTAATGTGGCAACCCGGATTATGTTAAGTCTTCAAAGAGGAGGAGGCTCACACATGATCACATGAACCCACACACACTCCATACAAGCAAGTGCTTACACACACTTTCTCCACTAGCACATTGTGGGCTTTTCACTCCCAATGTATTCAATCTTACGCCGCATTATCGAATCGTTTAGCCACTTTATTAGGCAATACAATACTCTCTAGCATTGTTTGTTGTTTTTGTTGATTAGAGCAGTTACTGAGGCAGCACCCTCGCTTCACATCACATTTTAAAAAGAGGAAATTTATCCTTTTAGAAAATCAGAAATCTGCACAATTAATTTGGATGCTGATCAAGCATGACGAGAAAATATATAAAACTCTGCGCTGGACATATTTCCCTCAGAAGATGGTGGAGACCAAAACAGGAAAGAAACTCACAAATTTACGAGATTATAAAGTCATACATTTACAAAAACAAACTCTGATATTCTGTGAGATTAAAGTGCCAAAATTACAAGAAAAAACTAAAATTTGCAAGACTATAAAATCATAAATTTACGAGAAAAAAACTGAGTGAAGCGAAGGTCCTGAAAGATGCATATACACATATATATAAACTGAATCCAAGATGTTTTTCATAAATTTGTGATTTTTTTTCTCGTTAATTTACCACTTTATCTCATGAATTTATGACTTTAATTTTTCTCATTTTAATATACCACAAAAATGTATGTTGTTGAGAAGATTCTTTACACGTCAGATTATTATATAATTGATTTATTTATTATGCTTGTTTGTTTGTTTTTCAGTGCAGAGAAAAACGTTCAAACCTTCCAAAAAATTGTCAGCTTTCATGCGTGCCAACTGCCGACAGCATTATTAGCAGATAAAAACACATGCAGCGTGTGAGCAAATAGGAATTAAGTCACAACCTGGAGTGTTGTCATTTCTAAATATACTCAGCTGCTGTGGGAGTTTATGAAACGGGCAGCCGAGTTCTATATTTGCTATCTAATAAATGATGAAATATGAGAAAATTTAGGGGATTCACTAGTGAGAAGTGGGAGCGAGCGTCCCCGGTGCTCACGGTCATTAATGAAGGCCTCTACTACAAAATAGGTTTTAGAATTCATCAGCCTGTGAGAGAACCCAGAGCACTTTTCTTCATATCAGTATTTTCCATCTCACTGCTGTTCTCCAGCCGTGCCACCTCCTCTCGCACAGCAGGTACCAAGTATTTCGTTAACATCGCATGTCCATTTAGTAGTAGTCAAAACTGAACATTTAAGTCAACGGTCAACTACGCTTCAATGACAAAAAGCCACCGCAGATGTTTGACTTAAAGGCAGATTGTTTTTAAAGCCTCTGATAATTCACTAATATTGTATTCGGGTTGGAGTAGAGCTTAGGTCTTTAATTTAGTTGAAGCTTAGTGTTGTGAAACTGTGAAAAACCTGCAGATCAAATTGAAAGTATTAGAAGGTTTTGTGTTTTTTTAGTGGTGGGGTGACCCTTTTTAAATTGTGTCTAAATGCTCATAATGACGTTCACCATGAAAAAGCCATTTCAGTAATGAAAACTTTGAAAATGACAGACCACAGGTATAAATTATCATTTATTTTCGTTTCGTTTTAATGACTGTAATTTTTGTAGGAGTTTGATGCTTTAAATCATTTGCAAAAGAACCGCTAATGGAGCCAAATCCCTTTAGAGCAGCAGAATATGACTGCAGAGAAGGAAATGATTCTGTCTGTTACGAGAATCATAATGAAGTAGTTCTGAGCGTCCTAACATGGGATTTAATCTGATCTAATGCAACCCTTTCCTATGACTTCCATATGGTTCACTGGATCCACACATTTTATTACAGTTGCAACCACAATGTCACACTGAAGATGTGAATTTTTGCACTTTATTATAATCCAATACATCACCACTACTAGAGTGTGTCCTCAGCAGAAAAACGGCAGCATTGATTATTGGTTAAAACACTTACATTGACAATGTCTACACTATTTGTATGAGATCCTCTTTAAGTTGCAAAGACACAAGTAGTATGTCGTTATTATACAGTTGCAAAAAGGAGAGGCTGGTTGGATGCACAAAGTGTGTGACATGGGAGGTTGGGGTTGCTGTCCTGTCACGTACCAACAGTCAATATTAGTTTCTATCAACCACGACGGTGATGTGTTCATAACCGGAAACATGACGGTATTCTTTCACTATAACCACATAGCTTTAGTTGCCTAAACTTAACCACATTTAGGCAACCTTTTTTGTCATTTGCATATGTATCTGTGGAAGGGTAAAACAAAATTTGATCAAATATTGGAGCAAAGTAGGCATTAAATACTATTTAAATTAAATAGTAATGTAATGAATAAATAATAACACGTCACTTAATGACATTTTCTACTTTTAAGGGCACCCTAGAGGGCATTTAATCCCATTTTCTCCACTGAAAGGGCACCCCTTCTATCACATTTTATCTACCATAGGGGCATCCAACTTTTGTGGGCACCAAGGGGTGGCAGTCGACCGGTGTATTCAACACTCAACGGTTGTTGTTCTTTTTGACTGCTTTGTGTTAATGTGTTGTGAGCTGTGGGTCAAATTCCCGTGTGCACACCGTACTTTGCCATGAACGAGCTATTTTTGGTTCTCCGTGTGTCTCTAAAAAGGGTGCTTTGTGTTTGCTTCACTTTTTTATTTTCAGAGCAACATCCAAGCATCTATTTGGATAAATTCTTCTGTGGTATTTTGCAGATGCTGTCATCTAATCTCTCAGCTTTTCAGACTTTCTTGGCAGCAGCTTTTTATCAGTCGTTGGCTGTCTCTCGGTATCTCAGTGCCCAGATAAACTCTCACACACACACACAGGAGGACGAGGGAGTATTTGCATCAGTGGATGCAAGTGTTCTTCTCTTCTATTGTAGTATGTTGAGAGAAAAACACATTTCATTCTTTCTGTGAAAGAGTTTCTGCTCCTTTAAGTTCCAATTACCTACATTTCTCAAGAATTTTGAATCTGTGTGTAAACACCACTTCCATCTGCATTACTTAATCTCATCTTTTCCAGGGCCAGACTCTCACTGTCTGCCAACATCTCTCTTCAAATGATGAGTTCCAATGATCAACAACCTTGCAATATTGTTTAGTTTTATTCTATTTTATCTTAGGTCATATGGTTTTGTTTCATTTCTCAATGTGTTTTCCAGGTGTCAGTGGTACTTTAAGGCCAAGATGACTTCAGAGGAGAAAAGGAGGACGACATATCAGAATGGACATGGTAAATCAATCTGTCTCTTCTTTGTTGTTTTGGATATTTTTTTCTCTCACTGTGACTCTCATTTTTCACGTAGCAAAAGATTGAGTCAATAATTAATTTCCATATTTATGGAAATGATGGAAGGAGGAAGTCAGCAAGGTCTAAATTTGAGATTTTAATGAGATGTAAAATCTGTTTCGGCACGTTACATAATGTTAGTGTTGAAAATCACTTTCGCCAGAATACCAAACCATTTGGTGAGAAAGTGTCAGGTTTTATTTAGTGTTGTGTTTTTGCCAATAAGCAGAGAAGAAGTAGAGAGATTCACAGTTAGCAGCTAGCAGGCTAGCCACATGCTCCTCTCTTTGCATTCAACATGCACGTTGTACTGCTGTATGGATCATTTCCCATGCGTTTCTGTGCCTATATGCATATTTGAATTTTGGGATTGACGGTACCCTCCACTAAAGCTGGTACAGAATGCAAAAACACTGACTTGCTTTTGTTACAAATGCTAGCAAGAAAAGTAATGTGGTATTTATAGGATAGTTTCAGGAATTAAGACGTCAGACATGTCAACAGAGCAAAATTCTTTAAACCACCACGCTCCTTCATCTCTCCTTCCTCTTCAGTGCTCCTCCTCACCTCCCCTCAAGTTTCATTTGATGTTCTTTTTTTGATTAATCTGGTTACAACGCTGCATCCCTGAGCTGTCTGCTTCTGCACTCCTGTACCTTTCCCCGTCTCTTTTGTCTTTTAATACCCAACTTTTCATTCCCAACATGAAAAACAAAAAATTGAAATGAGAGCTGTAAAGTGAAAAAAAAAAAAAAGAAAGAAAGATGTTTGAAAGTGAGCATAAAGACGAAGATTGGGGCGAGACATTGGAAGATTGCTCGAGGAGAAACAGAGAGGCGAGAAACAAGAATAGGAAGGGCAACCGGGTCGAAAGGTAGAGGGAGAGAGGAGGGGACGAAGAGAAATGAGCCAGTTTTCAGAGGACAGGCAAGAACAGATAGCCAAAGGTAAGAGAGGAAATATGAAATTAGTTTTGTGAAGGTGGCTAACAAGCTGCCACATCGTTCTCTGATATTCAAGATTAAAACACACCTTATACCTCAGTGTGTGTGTGTGCTCAAAACCCCATATCTTCCTTGTCTTGTCTCAGCCCTGGCTGTGGTGTCGAGCAGAAGCTTTGAGAGGAGACCAGGCTCCTCGGGGTTTTATCAGACAACTGCTTGTCGTTTTTTTTGTTGTTTTGTGACACTGTATCGATCCCTGAAGGAGAAACACAGCTTTTGTCTAGCCAACCCCCCCTCCCTCCTCTCCACTGGGAGGTCAGGGTCAGAGGCAGAACAGCAGCAGCCTGTTAAAGAGTCACCGACTTGCTCAAGGACACTTCAACAGTGTGGCCGCTCGCTTAAAGCGAGGGGCTAAAACCTCGCCCCAGTTAAAAGACTGGCTCAGCGTGCTACTACCCCGCTGCTTCTCAGCAAAAGACAGAGCAGTAACAAGCTACCAGTGTGTGTGTGTGTGTGTGTGTGTTTTGGTTTATGTGTCTCGGAGTGAGGTAACACTCTCGAGCTTTGCTAGAAAGCAGATATTGAACATCTGACTCTTCTAAGAGAAATGTGTCCCCCGTGTGTCAAAAACGGATGCTCCGGTGTTACAACTTATTCAGATTGGGAGGCGGTGCAGTCAGCGTATTGTAGCTGGTAGTTTTTTGGGGTTATTTTGACAGTAAATCTATTAAAGATCAGCTTCACATTCATTTGTTTTCCTATTTGTGTGTTTATTTTCCACCTCAACCAAAATATGTCAATGTATTTTTTAATCAAATCATAATTTCTATTATTTCAAATTTCACAATCTTTCCATTCCACCAAAAGATCCACTGCTTTTGTTCTAATTATAATTCTTGCCGTCTTTAATGTTCTTTTTTAAAAACGTGTAGATATCATCTGTCACCGCCAATATAAATACTACACACTCTACATACAGATATACATCATATTCATGTACATACTTTACATAATCCAGCCCACGTATATCCATTCAGTATTTATTCATGGCACTATTTGTGTTGTTTTCACTTAAAGAACATTTGACTTGCATATAGACGTTTTATTCTTATTTTATTGTTGTCTTTGGAGCTTTATATATATATTTATATAATAGTTACATAAACACCTATTGTTTTCCACACCTTGTGTACATAACAGTCCTGTCTATTATTTTCCTTTATTTGTCCAGCTTTGTTGTCTTTGTCCCTCGCTGTTATTTCTATTTCTGTGTAAGTACGTTTAGAGAGACTCATAAAAGCTGGAGTCAAATTCCTTTTATGTGTGTAGTTGGTGATTAAAACCGATTCTGATTTCCACATCCCTCCTGGTAACTGCAGATGTATCCCACTGGGTACCAGTACCCCTGGTTGGGTGGTATTTATAGCCGCAGCAGCAGCAGTAGTAGTATTAGTAGTGGTAATAGTAACAGTACTCCAGCAGTTATTGGCAGTAGCATTATATTTTTCATACATTCTTTAATTTAATTTGAATTCCAAATTGTTGTGAGTTTTAAAATCTGTTAATGTTGTGTTAATATTCCTATTAATATCACTGTGTACTTTTGTATTTTGATTACGGCTATCAATCGATTAAAATATTGAATCGCGTTTAATCGCAAATTAATCGCACATTTTGTATCTGTTCAAAATGTACCTTAAAGGGAGATTTGTCAAGTATTTAATACTGTTATAAACATGAGAGTGGATAAATATGCTACTTTATGCAAATGTATGTATATATGTATTATTGGAAATCAATTCACAACACAAAACAATGACAAAAACCCTCACAGGTACTGCATTTAGAATAAACAATATGCTCAACTGTATATAACATGTCAAATTGCAGCCCAACAGGCAACAACAGCTGTCAGTGTGTCAGTGTGCTGACTTGACTATGACTTGCCCCAAACTGCATATGATTATCATAAAGGGGAGACTTGTGGGTACCCATAGAACCCATTTTCATTCACATATCTTGAGGTCAGAGGTCAAGGGACCCCTTTGAAAATGGCCATGCCAGTTTTTCCAGTTTGGAACGTTAATTAACTTCCTTCTTAACAAGCTAGTATGACATGGATGGTACCGATGTTTTGATACCAAATATGATACCAGTATCTTCACTCTAGCTTTAAAACTGAGCCCGCTACACCTCCGAAAGATTGATTGCGTTAACGCGTTAAAGAAATTAGTGGCGATAAACCTCATTTGCATGAACACGTTATTATCAGTAATTTGAATGCTTTGGCAATTGAATTTAAAAATTGTCCGTCTTGTTTGGCTAATTTGACCTTTCAGCCTGGTCAAGATACGCAGCTCACTGTCTCTGCGTCTTTCTCTCTGTCCCCACAGTCCCTTTCCCGGGAATAAAGACCTACGTGGACCCTGATACATATGAAGACCCCACGCAGGCCGTCCACGAGTTCACCAAGGAGATCGACCCCTCCAGGATTCGCATCGAGAGGGTGATCGGAGCCGGTATACACACACACACAGTTAAACACTCATCCACTTGTGTTTTTCACCATGTGGGTGGAAGAGGATCATTTCATGTTGGTGAGAATAACAATAGCTTTAAATGTGCCATAGGAGACTATCTATTTTAATTCCTCACGTATAATTGCTGTGAACCCCCTCTACTCTATTGTACACACTAAAGAGGACGCCTTTTTTTCCATTTCCCAGTGTCTCACTGTCATTTTCTCTGCGCACACTGTAGGAATATTAAAGCTTAACAGGTTTAGAGAACAAAAGAAAGTATAAGAATAGATTCAAGTTTTTTTAAAAGGTGAAGAATTTCATGAAGTTGAACTAATCAGAGACGAAGCAATGATGCTGGAGTTTAGATGGGAACTGCAACAGTGCCCCCAGGTGGCAGACTACACTGCCTACTGATAGTGTGTGTGTCCTCACTGTGTTTATTCATGTGTGTGTGTGTGTGTGCTTCAGGTGAGTTTGGTGAGGTGTGCAGTGGCCGCCTGAGAACACCGGGGAAGAAGGAGATCGCCGTGGCCATAAAGACACTGAAGGGCGGATATGTGGAGCGTC
>CAKALG010020800.1:0-14112 GCA_916700815.1 Helicolenus hilgendorfi
TTTTTTTTTTTTTTCTTGTAATTTGTTTTCAATTTCTCCATTTTACGTATGTCCATCCTCCACTTTGTCCAAATCACACATGAAGTGGACAGAAAATGTTACGTTGAAGAAATCCATGGAGGTTTATAAAAAAAGAGAGGTTTCCTCAAGAGCAATAGTAAAGTTGGATTGTAGAGAACACAGCATAAGCACTATAGTTTTGTGGCCTACATAGTACATGTGGCTATCACACTGCAGAAGCATCAACTTAAGTGGGAAGAGATGAAACAAGAAAGAAAACAATAGGACAGGAAGAGGAGCTCAGGTGGATGTCTCAGAGCACAGAAGCAAAGTCCGTCTTATAGCTGCTGGTCCTTGGGGCTGTCTGGGCAGGATGCTGGCTGGCAGGACTTCAGACTCACCAGTGGAATATCAGCCATGCCACTGCTGGTGAAGTGTCCCTCTCCGCTCCCAAACTGCTTCCTGTCACCAAAATGCTCTGACCGCCCACCCTCATTTTTCCAGGTTCTGGTCAGAGTATGTCCATTGAGAAGTTTTTCCTTGGGACCCCACTCCCTCTGAGACCCAAAGCTAGACACGGGTGACTTGGGCTGCTGGTATGTTCCCAACGTCTGGGGCATCCAGCAGTTGTCTGAATGTCCCAGGACTAGGCATTCCTGTGTGCACATCTCTGTAGCTTCCACTAGACCACGAGGTCCCAGGGGGCCATCTACAGGAGAGGAAAAAAAACAGAACAGGTAAACATATATTGAGATCAGCAATAATAACTTCGTCATTACACCGTTCATTACAGTCCTATACATGATCAAATAGAATAGGACTGAAACTGATACGGTCACCCTCAGGTGTTTGTAGCACAATGGATTTAATTCTTCATACAGAATTTGCATAAAATTCAACAATTTCAATGTTGTGTACCTGCAGAGAACATTAGAGTTCTCTCTAATGAGTTCTAAATTTAAAAAAAAAATCATACAAAGCCAAAAAATGTTCTAAAAGCTTGCCAATGACATTTTTACAATGATACAATATAAACTTGTCACTACAGATATAGTATGACTGACCTAGATCCACGTATTGTCATACAACGGTTTGTAATATATCTTATGAAAAAGTTCTTCTTTTTCTGTTTGTTTTCCTACGAATGTCCAGCAACGCATGACAATTTCCGCTCATTACATGCATACAGTCTTTTCAAAATAAACTTCCATCTTCAAAGGAAACAATTACCTTAGGATTAGGCAGCAAAACTACTGAGTCAGGTTTAGGCAACACAAATACTTAGTTAGGCTTAGGAAAAGGTCATGGTTTGGCTAGAAATAACACTGGCTTTACTTAAGTAGCCTACGTAAGTGCAAATAAAATAAATGACAAAGACAAACAAATCAATGTTGACTTCTGGTTTCACACGGGACACGAACATCAGTCTCCTGGGTGAAAGTCCGGTACTTTTAGCCTCATCCATCAACCCCGACCTCGTCCTTATACTTCCTGGTTAACAATTATGTGGATTACATACAAATTGATTTCCCGGGACATATAGAAATTACAGTGCATTATAGCTACGAACGGTATGTGAGACCAGCCTGCCTAGATGGCATCTGCCAACCCATTCTTTTCTCCAGATCTAAAATAAACAACATTTTCTCAGAACTGATGTTAATACTGAACATAGTATTTCAAACAACAGCATTTCAAGTCTTTACAATTTCTATCCTTGCAGGCTGGATATCTACCAATATCTATTATTGATGTTATGATTTGGCACTCAAAGCACTTGGTAAAAGTTAGCAAAAGAGTGGTCTTGGTTAAAACATTTGCCACTGACTTGAAGGACAAGACAAAACTGTATACTTTATGTTTACCACTTTATTAGATACACCTGCTACCTGCTGAAATGTGACTTTGACCGTGGAATGATCGTTGGGGCCAGACCGGTGTTTTGAGTATCTCAGAAACTGCTGAGGCCCTGGGATTTTCATGCACAGCAATCTCTAGAGTTTGCAGAGAATGGTGTGAAAAAACACATCCTGTGAGTGGCAGTTCTGTGGGCTTGTTAGTGAGAGATGTTAGAGGAGAATGGTCAGACTGGTTGAAGCTGACAAGAAGGGAACAGTAACTCAAATAACCACACTTTACAACAGTGTTATGCAGAAAGAGCATCTCTGAACGCACAACACGTCAAACCTTGAAGTAGATGGGCTATGTCAGCAGAAGACCACAGAGGTTTACATTCCTGTCAGCTAAGAACAGGAAACTGAGGCTACGGTGGCCACGGGCTCTCCAAAACTGGACAGTAGAATGCAGGGTCCGAATTTGGTTTTAACAACATGGATTAAGGAATCGTTCCTGCCTTGTGTCAAAGGTTCAGGTTGGTGGTGGTGTAATAGTGCTGGGAATATTTTCTTGGCACACATTAGGTCCTTTAATACCAATTGAGCATCGTTTCACCTGAGTATTGTTGCTGATCATTTACATCCCTTTATGGCCACAGTCTACTCATCTTCTTATGGCTACTTCCAGCAAGATAACGCACCATGTAACAAAGCACGTCATCTGAAGCTGGTTCCGTCAACACAATGAGACAATAAGGCATTATCTCAATCCAATAGAGCACCTTTGGGATTTGTTGAAATGTGAGATTTGCAAATGAAGGTGCAGCCAATAAATCTTCAGCAACTGCCTGAAGCTCTCGTATCAACGTGGACCAGATCTTAAGGAATGTTTCCAGCACCTAGTTGAATCCATGCCACAAAGAATTCAGGCTGTTCTGGGTGCCAAGTATTAGAAAGGTGTACCTAATACCTAAGTGGCCACTGAGTGTATTGCCAAAACCACAATAGTTCCCCAACCATAACCAAAGTGTTACTGATGCCTAACTACACACATGCCAGGCGTCACACAAACACCAATCTCTGGTGTCAAAGTCCTTTATACGCCCAACATTCACCCCTTCAATCTCCCTATGACTTTTCTTTAGTACAAAACAAAGCATTTTATTTAATTGAAAACCGTTGTGGTTAAAGCAGCAATTATGCCTCCTTTAAAATGTATTGGTAACAAATTAGTAGTATATAAATATAATTTCTAGGACACAGGGTTGAAATCAAAGTACCCCCGGTCAGTTCAAAATGGAAGTGAACACCGTTTGGCAACATTCGTTAAACCCTTTTAGGGATTTAATTTCAATAAAGAGCAAAGGAAAAAATCTGAACTGGCATCAGCTGGTTTCCTGCACTCATTGAGGCTCTCCAGCTCACATATGAGGTGCATAGGTCATGAGTTTAGAGAGCTGGATTCAGTGGACCAACCAGCAGGCTGAAAAATGAATGAGCCGTGCTTTTGGGAGCTTTGGGAGCGTGGGGGGTTATAGATCTTGAGGAGGATGAAAGGATGAATGCGTTCTCTTTGAGCTTTGTCATTTGAATCCATAGAGACATTTACAGTGCCTACATAATACACTGTAAATAGACTGATGTGCAGCCTAAGAGATGGTACTAGGCTGCAGTGATGTGGGCTGATATTCTCTCAGTAATTAGGATACCCAAACAAGTGAACTTTCTGCATATCATTCTCCTGTTCTATCATTTAATCTCAAACTTTTAAATAAGACATATAAGAGATAGTTTGACACTATTTCCTGCATATAGTTGCTGTAAGTGTACAAAACATACACAATGAAAGCCCTGTCTGTATCAATACATTTTCAGACACTGGAGATCTATAATTTTGACCAATGTATAATGTCAATAGGAAGGCTGTTTCAGAGTATGTAAGCTACAACGACACATGCTCACTATTGCTTGAGTATAAATGATGGATGTAAGTCTCTTCAGTAGAAATTATTTCTCAGTAGAATGTATGTCAATCCCCTTCCTCAAAACCAAAGAAAGAACTGTTGGAGGTCAATTTGCATCACAACAAATCATCAGCAGGACATTCATCTCTAACTCCTTGCTACCGTCTGGCTACTCATCTGATGAACATGCATCCCCATTCAGACATGAAAAATCAAAGTGTTTCAGGTGGCATTTGTTTTAATATCATTTGATAGAAAGGCATGCATAATGCATGAAATATAATGCAGCTCTGCTATTTGAAGGATTCTTCTCCTTTGAGTTGCTTTTTTAAAGAAGCAACCAATTCTGTCTATGTTTGTAAATCAAGCTTCAAAGGGTAATGCATTCATCTGTTTTTGTCCTAAAAGAGAAAATGATAACTATTTGTCCTAATTTTTCCCTTTGCTTCACAAAAAGCTAATTGGCTGGTGGCTAAGTTCTGTAATATTTCAAAGGGCTTTTTATTCAAACTCCTGCCTGGACCTGTTATTGTCCTTGTTAGTTTAAAATTAGTTTGACAATTGAGAGTGTTTTTCACTAAATCGTGATCACGGGACATGAATGAACAGCTGATTGTAACGTGAAAGTGAAACTTAACGCATGGGACACAAACAGGGGTCTCCTGGATGAAAGCCTTGTCTATGTTGGACCCATCCAACCCCCCTACCGCCCACCTGCCCTGTGTCTCTTTTGCTCTTTAAACTACGTCGCCACAGCATTTTCCCTGAGCGTTTAATATTGACATGGTTGGGTTTACATTGTAGTTAATGGAAACCCCGGTGTGTCTCATACCGATGGCCCTTAAAGGCCGTGGGCAGTGTCAAAGTCTCAGTATTTGACGCCCTGGGAATGAGAACGGGCTGAAAAGTTCAACCTGCTGCTCAGGGTCAAAACTTGGGAAGAATTGAAGCTCACCAGAAAACCTTACTTTGTTGCTACGCAGTATATGTGAATGCAAATACTCTATAATATTGTTTTTACTTTTGTTGTTTGAGTTGGAAAACATTGGCTTGGTACTCTCAACAAACCCTATGAACCTTGTCAAACACTTTTATCGCATGTCTACAACCACAGTGAATGTGCTGTTTTTAGTGTTTTACCACACTCCACCATAAGGATCAATTTAATAAGAAAATGTTACCTGACCAACGCTAGCTTCAATACCAGTTCTAAATTTATTTGTAATGTGATTTTAAAGTACATAGTTTGTATTTTTTTTAAATTTTTTTTTACATATTTCTTATTATCTTATCTTCTAAAGCTCATGATTTGTTGACTATTTTACAAATTATAAACCGGCCTCAAAGCTTTTAATGGAGTTGAGTCAACACACTCTTCTGATGCAGTCTCAACAAAAGATGAATAATATAAGCTTAAAAAGGTGATATTGATTGCAGGGCTGCTGTATCAGATCTCATTACAGTACATTGTATATTGTGGCCACCCCTTGCATATAAAATCTGCAGGCCGCAAAGTTAATGCAACTCAATATGTGTTAGCAATTAAAAGTGTTTTCACTAGGAAAGGAATCCTTTCCTGTTCCTATGCTTCTTCATATCCTCCAAATGCAAATACAATTATGAAAGGGGGAAGAAAAGAAGACAACAAACGGTATTTTACCTATTGGCTCATTTAACACGTTTTTATGACAGGGTCTTTGTGGGTCATTCATGTGTAAGACAATATGAATTTATGTAATTGTAGTTTAAAAATATCATGTGTAAGCCATGCTGGCACTAGGTTCTGGCTTTGACAGCACATTTGGATATATGATGTGAAGAAAGCCAGGGCCCGAAGAGAGAGTCAGTCACTCTTCTGCATGAATATGGAGTCCATCACAATAACAGGCACTCATAATTGGCATGTGGGAAGTCTAACCAAGACACACATTATCATAGTTGCAAGGAGAACCACAGAGAGCAATAATACATGGTACCCGGGAGACAGTAAGATGAATTCCTCAAATGAGATTGCAGACGAGTGAGTAGACATCTGGGGAGCTGTTACGGGAGAGAGATGGAAGAAAGGGAAAGGACCGTGCACATGTAGATGGTGTGCAGTGTTGAGCAGAGGAACGAGTTTGCTGTTTTTGTATCGTTATGCAAATGATTGTAATGAAGGCATGATAATGGTGATGTCACTGATGTCATTTCTTCCAACTTTGTAATCATGGGGTGCTTGAAAAATAATATAAATGGAGAAAAGAAAACCTGACTGATTTGTTAATCACAATATATCTGGATGTGGTATTAGCAGTTTGTGTATTGATTACAACAGAATTAGGTGACTGTAATGTCCATATTTCTTTTTTTTTTTGCAACAAAAGCAGAGCCAGCCATTAATCAAGGGCACTTTGTGCTTTGCTATTCCCCTGGTGTAATAAACATGACCATTTGCATGTAGATTGGTACAATCAGTGGGCAGCAGAGGATAATTTGAATCAGCCATTTTCTCTTCTAATCTGTGCATGCCTGCTGTTTGAGACAATGCAGAGACACAACCTGATTGAAAGACCACTTGAGGCATAGAGCTGATAGGTTTAGAAAAAAACTACACAAATACAGCAGTATTATGGACATACCATAGAGCAGTGATTTCCAACCAGGTATACTTGTACCTCAGGGGGTACTTCTGCATTTGCCATGGGACAACTGGAAAGATTGTGGAGTATCTTAGATACTTAAACATGTAAATCCACATATTTGTGTTCAAGAGGGAAATAAACAGGACAAAAACCTTACAAATTTCTGCGAGGTTGATCGTCGGCATATAGAGTGGTGCAGGAATGAGTCATAAGCACTTGCGGTTCCCTTGTCTCAAAGTCAATGGGTTTTTAGTTAGATGCCTGAAATAAGGTCTGTGGTTAACACAAGCTAAAGAGATTTTAAGGTTTTGTTCTACAATATAAAATACATCAGTAAATATCCCACACGTGAATTTTGAAGCTTTTACATGTCTTAAAATATGCAGTTGCTATTAAGTGACTAAATGAGACTACAAAACATCATTGTGCCGACTCATCCGCCATTACAGCCTCGTTGTTTATACTCATGCTCATGCGACAGTGTTGTAGTTTGTTTATAGCCTAACGCTAGCTTTTTACTTCTGGTGATTATATTTACGCTTCAAAAATTATAAAACTGTTTTTCCTTTTTGGAGATTATGTTATGGAACAAAACGTGAAAGTATCATAAACGTTTGTTTGCAACAGAGTTTATTTTCTGCAATTATCCAAAATCCAACGGAAAATTCCCATTGGCTTTTTGTCCGGGTTGGCCTACAAAAATACGTCATCCCTGGAGCACTCTATTTAGTGTCAGAATAAGTAATAACATACTAGCTACAGTAGGCTGACTTCACAAGAAATGCCGCCAACCTCGGTTAGTTGCAAAGATTGCCAGTGCATAAAAACTAGTTAGCAAGTGAGCAGATAAGTCAAAATAGATGGATAAATATAATGGAAAAATGGTTGGAACATCCACAGTCTGACGTCCAAATAGGTAGTTCAAATTCAAACTTGACCAAACCTAGAACGCGCAAACTATTAGTTATCCAATACATTTAAGGGATATTCAAAATAAAACATTGTGCTGTCAAATTCCAGGTCTCGATCTTTTTCTGTAAATTTCTCACTGGAGCACAATAAAGCACATTTGCACTTATCTCCAGGATAAAGATATCTCCTCTCCTTTACCAACCAAGAAAAAAAAGCAAAGCAAAGAAAAAAACTAGTCTTTTGTTCCCTTCATAATAAAATACTGTGGTATATCACTCTGCAGAACCCAACTCCACACTTGCTTATTCAAAACTCTGACTCAGCAGTCCAAATAATTCAAACAAAACCAAAACAGCGCACAACACATTACTTGTGCCTCAATCTCTCTTTACTGGTTCCCTATTGATGCATATGTAGATGGAGCCCTACCCTTAACAGCGTGCAGGAATATGTTGCTCCATTTAATTGAAAGGACACTGTAAGAGACAGAACTTCCTCCCTCTGGAACAGACTTTCTGACATTGTAAAAGAATGAGTCCAGATTCAGTAATCGTTTATGAAGCACAGTCTGTCCTAAACTCTGCACCTTATTAGCCATTGTCTTCCATTTGTTTGTCATTGACTTAATTCTCTTGTGGCCTAACCTACTACTGTCCTGTGTTTTCATATTCACCTCATCAATACTCAGAGAGAAATCCTTATTTTAATCTTTTTTTTCCTGCATAGCTATTTGTGATAATCTTCACTGTGAACAGACCTCTGATTTCATCTGATTTAACCTAATAGACATTGACCATCAATGCTTATTAGCAGCTAGCTTCTTCTAATTATATTGTGCCAAAGAATATGCTTGTTTGTAAAATGACCTCCCACTCTGTAATCAGAGTGACATCTCATGTCATGTATCACCATCGTGAATAGGTTGGTGACTGAGCAAATTGTCAGTGACACCGAATCTGGTATTTTGATTACATACTGTATTCGCTGTTTCAAGCACAATGACATAGCTGTACATGCAAATAGCGTAATCAACAATCTGTCACTGTTGAAAACCATGTGACTTGGAAAAGCCCAGAGGGTGTCAAGTGACATCCTGCTACTCCTGCTGAAACCTTGAAGAGCTGTGGACAGATGATAAGCACCAGCACACCATGACACTACAACTGCAGATAAGAGGCCGCTGGGTATGTACTCCATTGTACTGCAGCTCGACAAACAAGCCCTAAATCTGAAATAGATCCTGTCCAGCCCAGTGAAATGTAGAAATTGAACTCCCTCATGACTTTTGTGTGTTGCTTATAATTGTATATGCTACTTTAATGAAAAACAAAAAGATTTGAAGGCAAATACACCTGAGTTTGAGCCAAAGTCAGTAGCTCTACTGTGCTTTTATGTGAATTTCAATATGTAAGTATAAAATATAAGCACTAAAGCGGCAGAATAAGTTCAAATCTCTCAACAAGTAGTTTGTTGTTCACAACATATTTGAATTTCTCCTTCATTCAAACAAATTGCACATGTTTTGGCACAAAAGAGTAAGTACAATAATCACCTGCACATGTTTTGCTGATCTAAACTGATGACTGATTTTCAGTGAAATTGTCATCCTCTTCACAACTTCTAAACACCATTTGAGCCGTCACATGCAAAATGATCCATTCAATTATCAAAATCTGTCAGACATGCATGTATATTCCATAAATATCTATGATGAGGAGGTACAATGTGTTGTTTTTAAACTGAACCGCAGGTTTTTTCAGTTTAGCAGGGTTGTTGTTTTTTTGGCATATCATTTTGTGGCAACATGTCTATTTACAGTATGACTTTATATGAAAGATCAAAAGTGAATTCACAGTACATGTAACATGTTGCTACATGAATACATTTACTATATACATACAAATGTGCAAATCCCTTTTCTTTGTAGCTATTACAGTATTGACTTTTCGCAGTAAACTTTGACCTATACTGTTGAAATATGCGATACACAACAGCATTCAGCTAGATAAAACTGACATTATTGTATAGTACAGTAAGCAGTCAGTGTCAACACAAAAGTAGAACAAAACAGAGATTTCCAGGGTTGAGTGCCATGGCGAAAAACACCTAAACATTTTGATCAGTACGGCTCACACAATGACAAAACAACTTTTCATTTTGGTGGCATTGGCCAACTTACTGACACAATAACTAGCTTTTGATAGATAGATAGATAGATAGATAGATAGATAGATAGATAGATAGATAGATAGATAGATAGATAGATAGATAGATATAGTTATATGCAAATCCATGCAAAGGCTATATTTATGAAATACTGATCTTCAATAAGCTATTTCCTCCCATTTTCTCAAACTGCCATGATATGTCCAGATTTCGAAGCAAAAGATTATTAGTGCTAAAATAAGAAATCTCTTTCATTTAAATTATTTCAGTGAAAGTTAGACACAGAACCTTATTTGTATTGATGTTCACTGACAGAGAATCGACACTCGTCAGTTCAACAGCATCAGCATGCGTATTCAGCTCATTTTGCAAAGTCACAGCTTACATAGATAAAGCAGCATATGTAAAATCAAGTCCCCTTCATTCACACAAAATGGCTTTCACATTGTTTAGTGCTACTTTGTCTGGGCATAGCTCGTTGCTCATGGTTACTATGCTAGAGAAGTCAAGTTTCTCCCTGCACACACACATATACACACACACACACAAGCAAATAGCCGGTGGCTGATGTTTGGTGCAGAGCCCCTGAGTGCTTTAAATAACATTGAGGCACAGGTGTTGAGGAATGCAAGGGATTCAGAACCGTGTCAGATGGTGCTTACTTTTGCTTACAGCTCTGTGCAAATGTTACAGATGTCCACAAAGACAGATAACTTAAAGACAAATAAACCATTAGATTGCCTCCTGATACGGAGTCATTAGGATGTGCTGGGGGCTGGGCTGTTTAATTCTGCAGAAGCTGCTCAATAAATGTGAGCCATGAGCAATCGCTGCTTAACGATGGACACTTTGACCAAACGGTATTCACATGTCTCTCTTTCAGTCCTCCTACTCAGCATCAACAGATCACAGAGGTTACAGAGGAGGAGAGAATCAGCCTCATTTTTGGCCAAAGGTTGTTTGCAACTATAAGGGAGTATGCTTGTTTTAGTCTGCCGGCTATTACTAATGAGATAACGTTTGGCTAATTAATTGGATGCACACTATCAGCGCTGATGTGCCAGTCCCACACCAACAACCTACAGCCTTCAGAATGGCAAGGGGGAATGGGTGGAGAGGGAGGGAGAGTGATTGAGTGCGGGGGATTTAGTGTCCATAGGGCTTGTTTATTTATCCATGCTGTTAAGCATGCCCAGATGTTGTTATTTGGGGATGAATGAGGCTTTGTTTTGGTCCAGCATGGAGGCTCAAAGCGCCATACCGCTGTCTCCAGCTGCTGCTCAAAAACCCACAAGATACGTCTGGCAGATTAATTCTTCAAATCTGCTGTAGGTTCTCTCTATGACCCTTTCATGTTCCACTACAAAACATACATACATACAAACATATATTGTACAACCAATCTATACACCAAGGCATATAATGGCATACAGCCTGTATTCATAAATATTTGCCTCATACCAAGAGCAGATTTATTGTAAACGGCTTTGGGAGACATGTTAGTGGTATGGCGGTTGGTGTCCAACAAAGCGCTGCATTACAGCTTTGCAGCAAATATGAAAACAGGTCCTGTGATCTACAGTAAAGGCTATCTGGGGTTGGATAGATATGATAGTGAGCAGAGCAGAACAGAGCAACCCGCTGGATGCATCCTCAAGAGAATACTAGTCTGGCTGATGAATCCTTTCTAGTGCTCCCTTTGAGGCCAGGCAGCAGCTTCTCATGAGAGGAGATGAAGGGCAGGAGGCAGTCGAAATAGAAAAGAAGAAAAGGCTTGAGAATGGAAGTGAAGGGTGTTCAGATAGAGGAGCGAGCAAGATGGAAGAGAAGAAAAGCAAAGTGAAGGTGAGGTAATGGTTAGAAAAATAAAAACACAAAGCCTGTCAAAAAATGGCCATCATTTACATAATTTCCATGATCCCTGATAAATATTATTGGCTTAGACCTCATTTAAAACTATTCTCAGATACATTTGTAATTCAAATATTCAACCCAAGGTACTCTGTATTGGACCCACACATTTTTCCTGTTAAAAGTACGGTTTACAGAATAGTGCGTGAATAAGTGGGCTACTGATGTTTGATAATGTGGTGGAAATGAAGCTCAAAAATGTGATTAGCATTTTCTACTCTTTTCTTTCCTTAAAAAAGTAAGTCACTTGATTTCTTTAACAAATGTGCACTGGGCCATGCACATACCCAACCAAGTCACCAGGAAAAATGTTGGCATTGGACGTTTCTGCAAACCACCGATACGTTGAATGGCAAACCAACCAAAAATATGTTTTATACTTACGTTTCATATCACCCTTGCAGCAATGCAATGAAATGATGTTTAGGCTTAGGCAACACAACTACTTGGTTAAGGTGAGAAAAAAAATCATAATTTGTGTTCAAAATATTATGTAATACCATAATTACGTAACATGACAACAGTAACAAAACCACTATAGTTAGGTTTAGGAAAGAACTCCATGGTCGGGCTTAAAATTACTACGTTTGTACAGTGAAAATGACACTGAACGTTGTGAACAGGGGTCACAAAATGAACAGCTGATTGTAACGTGACGCACAGGAAATGAACGACGGTCTCATGCAGGGGCTTTTTTTGTTGGACCCATCCACATCACCTCACGTCGGCCTGTTGTGTCTCTTTTTGCTCTTTAAACTACATCACTTGCTCTCACCGAATGCAAAAATGGGCAGACATACCACATACTGTACATAGATACACATCCCAATCTCACGGGAAGGAAGGAAGAAGTTATATGTTCCACGTGTCATGAGGACGTATTCTAGGCTTTTCATGTGTCATTTGTACGCCACGCAACAAAACTACTCACTTACATTTAGGTAACAAAACCAACTAGTTGGGTTTAGGAAAAACGTCATGGTTGGCCTTAAAATGAATACGTAAACTAATTAAAATAAACTCAGAAACAACATAAGTACGGAAAACACATCACAAACATCAGTAAAAAACACGTCACTAGCGTAACTTACAAAACCCCGGTCTCCTGGTTAAAAAACAAATGTCTGTTGGATCCATCCACCTTCCCTCCCGCTGACCATAAGCAGTCTTTCTCACTTTTTAATTCTACGTCACTAGCTCTGAGCGTGGGATATTTACGCTGATGCATAAACATTACAGTCAGTACAGAATAAATGCAGTACAAATAACATACCAAAAGCAAGAACAGCATTCTTATTGCACTCTTTTGCCTTGTGCATTATTGTGTCATTCATATCCTTTTTCGTACGACCAGGCTGACAAACATGAACTCTTCATCTATATGCTGTATTTATCTACTGAAAGTAACATAAAGAGTAGCAAAAATGTAACATACCTATTCACTACTCATTATTCAGTACTTTGTTGAAGCAACCCCGGTAGCAGTTGTAGGTTCAAATTTTCTTAGATGTGTCTTTATCACCGAGTATTTTGTGGGAAGTTTTGTTAATTTCTCTAATATTTGCCCCGCATTAATGGGTTGGCATCATTATGTCTGATTTGAGAAGTGTTCGCGGTCTGTTGCTTAAATACCCTACAGCGCTTTAAGATTGCATGTGGTCTAACAGCCCAGGCTACCAATTGACAATCACAATTTTTAGGCTTTTGATCAAAATACATGAAATCATTTGGTAAATAGTATTCACATGAGACAATTCATTCTTTCCTTATTCTCTTTCTCCTCTATTACAGTCTTGAGTCTAATTTGGAGATTCAATTTTGTAGCCACTGTGTCACAGTAAGGAGCCATTCTGATAAGTATTTCACCTCTTTTTAGGTGGGGAGAAGCTATAAAAACCCAACTAATCCAAAAACATATTTCTTTCCCTTTATCCCCGATGCTCTGTTCACTCAGTGTTTCCCTCAAAACTCCACTGCACCACTCTAGGGTTTAAACTTGCATCCACTATAAGTGGAATATTCTATCAAAGTTGTTGAATTTTAGTAAAGTAGCATTAAAAATTAAACAGTTGTTTTAGGAGTCAATATATTTCTGTCTAACCTTATTTAAAAGCTAACTTGATGTTTCCTCTATATGGACTAGTAATGATTATTCATTTATAGTGTTGTTGTTGCTATTTTGTAGCTCCAAGATATATAATAAAAATGACAACAAGGCTGTATTCTCAAAAGCATTACTTAATGCATATTCAATTCTAGACCTAAATTTCAATAAAGATGCAAGTAAATATGGTATGAATCATATACTTTGAGTTTTCCATCTGACCTCTCATGCTTTGGGAAGAAGCTTAAGGTTGTCCTGAATCAGATACTGAGGAAAGGCCATAGAATCTGCAGAGCACAGTGTCAGACATGCTGCAGATTAACAGCATAGGAGCGCTCCAAAAGACTCTGACCTTTCTTGCTCATCTTCTACTGTACACCGCAAATTTAATTTGCAGTTCTGGGTCATGCCACCTCCAGAAGTTCTTAGGTGACTCCTGCCTTTTAGACTGCAGCAGTGGGGAGGAGTGGATGAAACCAGTGGAGAGTTTTGTCAGTTGGAACAATTAGAACTATAAGCTTAACAGCCGGAAGAGAAACAAGGCAAAAGTGAGCAGCTCACAAACCCCCGCTCACTGCCTGACCTGTGCTAAAGTA
>CAKALG010020809.1:3473-18353 GCA_916700815.1 Helicolenus hilgendorfi
GACATATATCCATCTGTGATAATCCATCAACATTATGTTCCTCTGATACTAACTATAGTCAAAATAATAATAATTTCTGCCTCTTTTCTTTACTAAAAAATTAGGTTTAATTTCATGTAAATGAGGTTTATTGATCATAAATTAAAAAAGAGAAAGTGTAAAAGTTGTGGTACTGAGTCGGAACGAGGTTGGCTAGAAAGGTGTAACACAGAATTTGGTGATAATTGATAGTTTATGCTTCATAAACCATCAAACCAGACCTAAAAGTGCAAGGTTGACGGGAAGACAATAGGAGGGTTAAACCCTAAAATTTAATGAAAACTTATTAAATCCAGTGCTATAAAATGCTATACTCTCAAACTTTGCACCATGTAAAAACCCTGTACTCTTTGTGCAGTTTAAACTTTCTGTAACTGTGCAGCAGCGAGATACACATTTCCTACACACTGCACCTTTAACCCTCATTCTGGAGGCTTCTTTAACATCTTACATGGTTTTATTATCTTAATACTAGATGATCTTGAACTGATGCGTTTCAGACTTCTGTTTCTCGCTGTAAAACATATTTGAATACAAAGGATTTTCATGTGATTGGCATTCACAGTTGAAGATATATAAGTGACTTGTTGCTGGAAAATGTATGTTTCTCCTATACTGTACATAACATCAGCTAAAATAGGAATTAGTGATTCTCTCTGGATCGTGTTAGACCGGCCAAAGTGTCCGTGTCAGTACGAGTAAATAAATCAGACAGAAGATACAGAAAGTCAGCGGATACGCTTCTTCCTGTCAGCCGGGTGACATATTGCTTTGTGACATGAACAAAAACCAGCGAGAGCCATTAAGTGGATCAAGTGTCAGAGATTAAAAGGACGGGAGATAGCGAGAGAGGAAGAGGGGTGATCTGGAAACGGGATCTGGAAAGAGAAACAAAAGGGTGAAAATCAGGAAAATGGGAGAGAGAGGAGGGAAAGAGAGAGAAAGAGAGATGAGACGATCCATCTTGGCACATTAGGGGGGGATCAAGCCTACACTCCATCATGGCTGTCAGAGAGATGCACACCTCCTCTCTCCTCTCCTCCGTCCACGCATCCATCCATCCCTCGCTCGCTCCGCCGGCCCGCATTTTTACTGAAGAATCTCAACACTAAAAAGTCCTGTCAGGCCTATTTCCTTGTTATTGTCCAGCCCTCTCCTCTCCTCCTTCCTCCTTCCTCCTCACCCCTCCTCTCCCTCCTCTGACTCTGATACCTTCCCTCTGCTCCCCGAGATTAAACGCACCCATGTTGCGCCGCAGGGTGTGTGTGTGTTTCAGCTGTGAGGTCCAAAGCAGGACATGTGGGAAGCGCGTAGGTGTGTATGTGTGTGTATGTGTGTGTGTGTGTGTGTGTGTGTGTGTGTGTGTGTGTGTGTGTGTGTTGCCCCGACATTAATCATCTTTAAGGCGCTGACAAGCCTGGTGTGCGACATCACATCACATCAACACCCTCCCTCACTCCCCCCTTTCTCCTCTTCTTCTCCTCCCCTGGATTTATCTGCCCGGTCGCCTCTCCCCGTCACTCACTTCCCTCAGGGAGCTTTTGACGGAGAGATGGAAATATGGAGGAAGAGAAGGAAAGAAACGCAAAGGGATGAGCTAACAAGTTTGTAAAACCCGTGGTTTTGAGGAAGAAAAGATTGACCAGGAGAGAAATGAATAGGGATGACAAGTCCGTTTGATTTGATTTGACAATATGTTATAATATGTTTCACATAACCCTCATAACTCACATATGGTGACATCAATTTGAGCAAGGCATCCAAAAATATGAGTAAGTCTAAATGCAATCTGCATTTTAAACTCAAAAATTGTAGCCATAAATCCAGCCGATTAGATTAGTCAGGCTATTAAATAGGCATTATTGGTCGCTATAAGCACCATAGATGTGGGTTAATAGGGGCCTACTACACCCTCTAGTAGGTTTTATCATCTATTCACATGGTAGATCACCGAAAGAAGTTATAAAAGAAGACGACAGCGACCTCTAGCGGCCGTAGTAATTATGACAGTAGCAGAAGACAGCGTGAAACTCCATATGGGGTGGAGGTCGGAGGCGATGGATGGGACACAAAACATAGTGCTTTGACCCAGGAGTCCGGAGTCACATCCCGTGTGAAACCAACAACGTGTAGTTGTTTTTGTGTTCCCAGGCGTTAAGTTTCACTTTCACTTTTGAAACATAGTTATTTTAAGTGAAAAAACGATAATTTCCCCTAAACTTAATTAAGTGTTTTTGTTGCCTAAACCTAAAGAAGCTTTTTGTTTGTGTTCAAAACATAACATTTCATTCAGTTTTACAACGTGTTTAAGTTTTGCTTTCACTTTTACAACGTAGTAGGCGTAGAAGGCCCCTAATCACCCACATCTATGGTGCTCATAGTGACCGATAACGCCTATTTAATGGCCTGATAACAGTCGAATTTGGTGCCAAAACTTGCTCCATGGTATTTTATTTTATGATTTATGTTATGTTTTAAGTAATGTATTTATATTTTTTACTTATGTAGTATGTTTCATACTTTGTTGGGGTTTCATTACCATATTTACTTCTATATTTTACATGTTTTTGTGCTGCTTTTATGTTCCGGTGAGCTAAAGACAATTTCCCACTCGGGTGGACAATAACGTTGAGTCCTATTCTATCACGTGACTGGCTGTTGAATTCCCACCTGTTCCTTCACATCAGAGTTAAGTTAGATTTGAGTGTGTGAACTGTGCGTTTGCGGGTTAGCAGCTCGGAGAATTCAAATAGATTCAAATCAATTCACACAACACAAAACTTCCTCCCCTTTAGTCTTTCCATGTTGTTGATTGTTGACATCCTGTTGTCACACCCCGGGCATCTACATTTCCTTTTCATCACTTTTTTTTTTTTTTTTTAATAATAATACAAATAAAAATTCCACAATTGAAAGGGGGAAATCACTGCACATTGAAATGCAAAAAAAAAAAGCGCTGTGCAAAATGAGCATTTACTTTAAATATATATGTATCTTTTTTGACATTACAAAAGCCTAAAAATAATCAAGGGCAGGCATACGTGTGTGTGTGTGTGTGTGTGTGTGTGTGTGTGTGTGTGTGTGTGTGTGTGTGTGTGTGTGTGTGTGTGTGTGTGTGTGTGTGTGTGTGTGTGCGCATCCATGTCCTCCAGGTGTGTGTTTGTCTGCGGAATAGAAAGAGCCCCATCAGCTGCAGACAGGGATTGGATCTCTCTTTGTTTGCTGTGGCGGATGGCGACGGCTTCAGCATGACTCAAATTATCTTGTCAAAGCAATAAAGGGGAGAAGAGGAGGGTGGAGGGGCGGGCGGAGGTAGAGAAAGAGAGATGGAGAAACAAGGAGAGAAAGGGAAATACACTGAAGGGAAGCATGGTGGAGGAGACAATAAGGCTGAGAAGGAAAGAAAGGAGATGAGCAGCACAGAAAAAGAGAGAGAAAAAGATGAAAAAAAAGGGGGGGGAGGCGAACAATGAAATAATCAAAGAGGAGCTGAGAGATAGAAGAGAGGAGGAGAAAGAAAATGAAACAAATAAGTGGATGGTAGGGAGCAGAAAATTAGAAATGGATGAGGCCGGAGAGAAAGAGCGCGGAGACGGGTGGAGGTGTGGAGGAAAAAAAGAGGTAGAGAGATAGAGAGTAATCGATTACCTATTTTTCAAAGTCACTTAACGTGTCCAGCGCTGTGGCTGTGTTAAGTAGCGGTGCAGCAGAATGGGAGGCCGGTATGCACACACACGCTCTGAAAAAGAGAGGTGAGGGGGGGTAATGTGCATGTGTGTGTGTGTGCATGCATGTGTGTGTGTGTGTGTGTGTGTGTGTGTGTGTGTGTGTGTGTGCGTGTGTGTTCCCCACTAGTTGTCTCTTGACGAGTTCTCTTGCGGGAAACTGTTCTGACAGACCAATATGTGAGCAAGGATACAGCGTCCCCAGAGGCCTACGTGAGCATGTATATGTGTGTGTGTGAAGACAAGACAGATAGGGAGTCCCCATACCTGGTCCTCTTGTTGCCGTGGTGACAAGCAGTCTAAACGGGATATCCTGGCCGAGGCGGGGCCTATTGTTCCCGGTCTAAAAAAAGCCCATTTGATTGGCTAAATACAGGAAATCAGGAAGTGTCCTCCGACATTAAGCGCCGAGACAACTTTCAATAGATGTTATATTTAGCCAACTGGGACGTGTATTACTGTACTTACGCACACACGAACACAAAGGCACAAAGACAACGGCATCCAAGGAAAAAAATTGCAAAGTGCGCACTTTCCGATACACACAATGAAGCACACACACACAGGTGGGCCCCGCCCTGTGCCCTGCTGATCAAGGACAATGAAGTGAGGTAGTGTTGGCAGACTCTATACAGCATTATCTCATCCACGGCTGACACTTCTTTAAATCGGGTGTGACCTGAGAAGACACAGCGGAGACTGTACAGCACTCTACATGCACTGCTTTGTCTGTTCGTAAAGCATAATTATAATGCACATGCACTTAACGTGGGTGGTTTTTTAGAGAGTAAAACCACGGTTTAAGCCTTGGTGCTAGCAAGAATACACAATGCTGAAGTTTCCTTGTGTGTCCTTGGGCTGCCAGGTCAACTTTGTAGAGTGTTTACCAGATTGTTTACTCCACTGCTCATAGTAATTATGACGGGAGTAAAGGAGGAAATCAGGTGACGTAGTATAAAGAGTGACAAAGTTCGCATATGGAGGATGTCGGGTGGATGGATGGGTCAAACAATCACAGAACTTTTACCTAGGAGACCGCCGTTCGTGTCCCGTGTGAAATGAAAAGTCAGCGTTACTTATTTTAACTTACTTACTTACATAAAATACTTTATTTTTTTATTTTTTTAAAACCTTTATTTAACCAGGTAAAATCAATCGAGAACCAATTCTCATTTACAATGATGACCTGGCCAAGAGGCAGCAGCAGGAGTATAAAGACACAGTCCACACAAGCGACACAAACAGCACAGATACAGTACAGTATGACAAACATATGGCATGCCAAGACATGAGAAAATGGCTAAAAAACAGCATAAATAGGTCGGAAATGAATATACATTATGTACAAAAAAAGGATGGATTACCGGATGTTCTTTGTGAAATTGTAATGGACGAGAGAGAGAGAAGTCAGCAAGTACAGCAGTCAACTATGACTTGTTGTAGCTTTTGTTTGAACATCTTGAGAGTTGTGAGAGCTGTTAGTTTGAGCGTGTTTTGTAGTGAGTTCCAGCAAAATGAAAGGAATTACGACCAAACTTTTGGAATGATGAGCCTAATGTGGCCTAATTTATGTACCTAACTTAAGTTAAACATACTTATTTTAACCCAAACCATGATCTTTTCCTAAACCTAACCAAGTGTGTCTGAATTCACATTGTTAACCACACGTCGGACTACACTACATGTTGAAATATGACGCTAAAGGGGTACCCAGTGTGTTAAAAAGTCCTGACTAAACGTCCCATACTGTCACATACTGATGTTTCTCCCTTTGTCTTCCTTCCTGTCTTGTCTCCAGGTAAAAAGAAGATGTCCCTGTATGACAGCCAGGCTCCAATCTGTCCCATCTGCCAGGTGCTGCTCCGGCCCGGAGAGCTACAGGAACACATGGAGACGGAGATAGAGAGGCTAGCTGCCATATGCTTCAGGTAAGCCAGAAAAACACATGTGTAGTTTCTTATTCACACACACACTCACTCAGATTCATTTGCAGTACGTTCGGTCAAATCAAAGTTCAAATGATATCAATCCTTAAAGACAAATACTTCACTGGCTCGTAAAGATGTATATTTTTTTAGGCATAAGGTGAAGGCTGAGCTTTAACTCAGCTTTTATGTCAGGATTTTGGTGCCGTAAATCCGCATAAAAGGCAGAGGCATGCGCGTCGACGTAACGCTAAGTGTTTCCTGCGGGGATAAGGATGCAAACCTGTGACCCGGAGTTCACTGCCGCCCCCTTTCTTCTCCTCGTGGCAGTTGCACGAGCTGTTTTACGGCGGATAAATCAACACGGAGCCCTTTTAACGATGGGACACAACCATTAGGATCCATATTTCACCTTGACCACACGTCTGGCCGTGTGTATGTATGTGTGTGTGTGTGTGTGTTTGTGTACATACGCGTGTGATGCTGTGTTTGCGTGTGACCCGGTGTCCACCTTAGCGGCCCAGCTTTATGATAGTCCCCATTAACCTGGAGGAACAGGGCGACAGATAGCGTCACCCCACGTTGAAATCACACTTCATCTACCCCCGTTTACACCTCCCGTACCCCTCCTCCTCCCGTCTGTCCACATGCTATACCAGTCCTCCTCATTCCTCTCTCCTGTTCACTAGTCCTACCTGTTATCTCTTGTCCTCTTCATAACTTCCCATGAATCTCCTTTCACTCTGTCTTCTTCCAACCCAGTCCTGTCATTTCTTCATTACCTCATTTCACCATGTTTCTAGACAAACACCAGACCAAAGCAGTGACCTGGGATAAACCCAATGTCCTCAGTGTAAACGGGTCATACTCCTTCCTGGCTTTGTGAGGAGGAAAGAACGTATGAAGACACAGCAAGACAATAAGTCAGAGAGGACGTTTATATGAGTAATGGAGAGAGATTTTTGGAGCAGAATGATTCCATACTTTAAAAAATAATCTAACGGGTCAACGTATCCTCATTCAACAGCTCGTATGATATCTTACAAAAGTTTATTCCTAATTTTTTCTGTGTTTTCCTACAAATGTCCAGCATCTATTGTCAATTTCCACTTGTTACATGCATTCAGTCTTTTCAAAATAAACTTCCGTCTTCACAGGAAACGACTCGATTAGGTTTAGGCAACAAAACTACTTTTTTTTTTCTCACCAATTCCTTTGATTTTTACTTTTATTTTTTATATATTTTTATATGAAATTATGATTTCAGATCCAGAAATGCCATTATTCCACATGAAGGGGGGGGTTATTTGTTTTTGTGTATTTGCATATATGTATATTTGTATGTATGCAGGCTACGCTACGTGTCTCCTAGTTTTTTTTTAGAGACTCTTGTGATAGTTCAGATGTGAGTGAGAAGGAGACGTTTTGTGTTTTTAGCATTATTTATATTTAAAGAGGACTCACGTTTGGACAGGAGGAAACCAAGCACAGCTCACACTATGCTGTGTTTATTACTCCAGAAGTGTCGAAATTAGGTACGGAAGTTACATGATGGTAACAAAACCACTTAGTTAGGTTTAGGAAAAGATCGTGGTTTTAGTTCAAATAAGTACGGAAGTGGTGTAATTTAAGTACGGAAGTCACATGATGGCAACAAAACCACTTCGTTAGGTTTAGGAAAAGATCGTGGTTTTGGTTAAAATAAGCGCGGAAGTGGTGTAATTTAAGTACGGAAGTTACGTGACGGCAACAAAAGTACTTAGTTAGGTTTAGCAAAAGAACAGGGTTTGAGTTAAAATAACTCCGGAAGTGGTGTTACTTAAGTACGGAAGTTACGTGACAAATAAACCAACGTTGACTTCTGGTTTCAAACGGGGTATGAACAGTGGTCTCCTTAAACAACTTTCTCCGCATGCGGTTATAAATTCCATCACGGAGAACAGCAAAAAGTTAAAACATTTTAGCTTTGGACGGCTTTTATTCTCTGCCGGCGTCACCTAATTTTACCGTCCTGCTTTTGTCCACTAAAATGATATCCGGTTTGCCTGATTTCATGTGAATGCAGCGTAAGTCATGACAAGTGAGCACGCTCAATCCCTTCATGAAGGCCAAAAGATGTGCATCAAAAAGTGGATCTTGAGAGAGAGAATGGAACAAAATAGAATAGATTACATGAGAGAGCTGCATGAGGGTCATCCATCCATCCATCCATCAGTGTCTGATATGGTGAGTTGTGTGTGTGTGTGTGTGTTTCAATAATTAATAAAGGTTAGTAGTCTGCCCCTTCCCTCTGTGGCTCTGTGTAAGCACACACACGCGGTTATTTAAGGAAATAGCGTCATCCCCGGGTGAGATGGGATGGTGGCTAACGTCACGGCTGGCTGATTTAGCTACTCGCCATTAACCCGTCCGACACACACACACACACACACACACACACACACACACACCACGAGGAGAGAGGAAGAGAGGAGGGAGGAAATAAGGATGCAAAGGATAACATTGTACACAAAATGCCTCGGTGTCACTTTGTATGCGTGTCAAAGGGAATGGAAGCAGGAGATAAAATAAAAGCAGAAAGTGTTGTGTGTGTGTGTGCGTCTTATATCACACACACACACACACACACACACACACACATACACTGTCTCTCCCTCTCCCGGCTCTCTGCATGCTAGCAGCCATCATTGAAAGTGACAGTGGGAATTTGGTCCAATTTGTAGTAAATCTGCCTTTAATGACGACCAGCGCTCGCTGAATGAAAGAGCTGTGGGTATGGAAACGAAGGCGTTCGTGTGTGTGTGTGTGTGTGTGTGTTTGAGTAGTGAAACGTGTGCGTCCCATATCTGCCCGGCCCTCTTCTGTGAATATCTGTTCTTCCGTGTGTTTCTATTTGTTTTCTACATCTCTGCTCCGTTCTGTTCTCGCCGTGTTTGATTACGACTGCCATCCCGTCCTCTCTTGTGACCGTGTGCTCTGCCGCTTGTTCACGGGCCGCAGCTTCTCATGTATGGACATGGAAATCACACACACACACACACAGTAGAGCAAATGGTAATCTATCATGCCCTGTAAACGTCAGGTGGCTCGTGGGGGCAAAGTAATCTACATACCCCATCACCCCCTTCTCTCCATACCCCTGCTCCTCTTCCTCTTCCTCCTCCTCCATAATCAATTTGCCTCCACGAGAGCGAGCCCCCACCTCTCAAGCAGACGACACAAAAAGGCAAAAAGCAATCAGTATCTTGAGGTTAGCGCCATCCCTCCATTCCACCAAGTCCCACTGAAAAAAGACTTATTCATCTCTCTCTTTGGTAGGGAGTGGGAGGGGCTGCTAGCTGTCAATCAAACTACTTGTGTAGGATTGATGTAGATTTAACCAGGTTTGTGGAAGATGGGTGGTTCTACTGAATGGAACTGCTTCCAAATTACTGATCAGCCCACTGGTTCAGATTAAAGCTGCAGTAGGCAGAATATTTTTGTCATCATTGGGCAACAATTCCATAATAACCTTTCAGCATATTGTAATTCAAGTGTTCTGGGAGAAAACTAGACTTCTGCACCTCCTCATGGCTGTGTTTTCAGGCTTTAAATAATCTAGTGACAGGAGACTTTGGCCAATCACAAGTCATTTCAGAGAGAGAGAGCGTTCCTATTGGCTGTTCATTCAACGAAGGCAGCTGTCAATCACTCGCAAACTCCGATCAAACGGTCAAACTAGGCAGCGCTGATCAAATATGAATCAATATTCTGTTACTGTAATGCCTGTTTCTCTCCTCAAATGTTTTCAGAAACATCTTGTAGTGCACGGTTAAGCTGTAAAATTAGAAAGTTTGCTCCGCCCGTGCTTGGTATTTCCTCAACTGATCTCAACATGGCTGCCGAGTTACAAACTTTCTCATTTTACAGCTAAAACCACTAAACAGAAATTAGTGGCTCTGCTCTAACTAGCTGTATTTGAGGGCGTCCCAAACTAGCCATTATGCAAATGTGTTACTTTGTGACATCACTACATTACGGAAGAAAAGGCGGGCGTTTCAGGCAGTTCAGGAGCAGCGTTTCTGTCTCCCTTTGGCGTGGACTTTGTAACTTTGCAGACCTTTTACATGCACAAAAAACTACATAAAACACTAAAGGAAAAGGGAAAAAGCACAACAGCATAATAGGTCCCCTTTAAATACTGACTTGCTGACTTGTTTTAGTCTCTTTTGCGTATTTTCTCCTGTATTTTAAACAAAAGAAATGGTATATTTGAGCCCCCCTCTGATCCCTTGTAGCTATATGATATACTGTACTTGTTCATGATCTCACAGGTTCCTCCTTTAGGTTTAACAAGTTCAGAGAGTATGACGTGGTGAGACTATGTGTTGTAAGACTAGTTTGAAGCACCCTCATGTCCTCACCTGTCTCTCCCCCTCTCTCCCCATTCACACACACAGGCCTCATTACCACAACACATTTTAAATTGCTCTGTCTCCCGTCTTCCATCCCTTCCTCTTCCTCCCGTCTGTCTGTGTGTTTGTTTCGCTTTGCCGTGCTGCTCATTTCCACACTCCTCTCCTTGCTTTGACATGGCAGGCAGCTGGAATCCCCCCCCCACCCTCCTCCACCCTAACCACCACCAACCCCATCAAAAATTCATAGAACCGGGCAAACAGACGTGTGAAGCTGCGAGAAGAGGCGGCGACACACCGACTCTCCCATCAATCCCTCTCTTTCTTTCTCTCGTTTTCTGTCTTCCTTCATCTTCCCCTCGCTCGATCTCTCTCTCTCTCTTTATGTCGCCCGCTCTTCCTCCCTCGCTCTCTCTCACCTCACATTTCATCTCCTTCTACCTCTCTCCCCCCCTCCTTTCACTCCCTTTCATCTCTCTATCACCCCTTCTGTCATTGTGGCAATTTTCTCCCATCGTGGCAGGCATGCAACTGCTGTCCTCTCTCTCTCTCTCTCTCTCTTCCTCTCTCTCCCGCTCCCTCCTTCTCTTGTCGCTGTTTGACACTGTCAACAAGCAGGTGGAGGTGGCTGTTATTGTTGATGCCTCTGCAGAGGTTCCAGGTAATGAATAAAGGAGAGATAGAGGAGAGAGAGAGATGACAGAGACAGAGATAGAAAAGGGGAAAGACAGATTCCCCTGCATTACACAGCAGCTTGACTGTGTCACCCATGTTTATTCTCTTTGTTGGTGGCGGTGAGGCCCGCTGTTCAGCGCTCACACACACACTCGAGACATTCACACACACACACAGGAGCTAGACAATAGACAAACACACATCTACAGGTACACACACACATACACACAACCCAGAAACAGTAATGACACATTTCCACACATATGTTCACCAAAGATATTTAATATATACATACACACACACCTGAATATACTGTACACACTCTCACTAGCTACTCATCACAGGTGATAACGGAATCAATCACATCAGATGAAGACTAATAAAAACTAAAATGACAACCAATAATGACTCTCACAAGTCACTGACCTAATTCATTCTGATGTATTTTCACAGGTTTTGTTTACAGACATGGAGAAATTAAAAGTTTTAGTCCTTTGTCTCTGTGTTAATAGTACATTTATCTCTTGGTATATGCCAAATATATGTCCAAAAATCATGTTTTGGTATATGAGATTGGTCTCATACACTGTTCGTAACTATACCTATTACTATAGGAAAAGTAATGCACTGTAATTTATGTATATCCCACCAAATCAATTTGAGTGTAATTCACGTAATTGTGAACCAGGAAGTATAAGGAGCGGTAAACGGCGCTTAGGGAGGAGGTCGGCGTGGATGGGTGGGTCTAAAAATATCAGACTTTCACACAGGAGACCGGTGTTCGTGTCCTGTGTGAAACCAGAAGTCAACGTTGATTTATTTGTCACATAAGTTATGTACTTATGTACCGAACCATGACCTTTTCCTAACCCTAAACAAGTTTCTTTTCCGAAGCCTTTCTAAGTAACGTTCGTGCCAAAACCTAACCAAGTTGTTTCCATAGGTTTCTATAGAGTGCTGCAGGAATGAGTTCTAAATGAGTTAGCATTTTAGCACTTCCGGTTCCCTTCGTTTGGAAGTCAATGGGTTTTTTGAATGGGTTTTTAGTTAGATGCCTGAAATAAGGTCTGTGGTTCACACAAGCTGAAGAGATTTTAACATTTCGTTCTACGATATAAAATACGTAAATATCTGACTCGTGAATTTTTAAGCTTTCTTAAAAAAGGCGGTTGCAAACGAGTGGCTAAATGAGACTACTAAACGTCATCACGCCGACTCATGCACCTCCTTTACAGCCTCGAACAAAACGTGTAAGTATCATAAACGTGTGTTTGACACAGAGCTTATTTTCTGCAATAATCCAAAACCCAATGGAAAAATCCCATCGGCTTTTTGTCGAGGGAACCAGCAGGGCGATGCTAACTTCCTGGTTAGCCTACAAAAATACGTCATCCCTGCCGCACTATGGGGGCTTGAAAAACGGTGCACCTTTCCTTTAAACAACTGTTTTCGTAAGGTGAGACGTACTCTCCATAACTAGTAAACTAACATTTATTTGCAAAAGCCATTGAGGGCCTCTTTAAATACACAGACTTTGCTATTAGTTAAAGTATAAACTGGTTGTTTGCACCCAAGACATTGACAGACCAAGTAATGTAAAGACATGAACGACACTGCACATCACACAATGTGTATGAGGATCCATCCCATCACACATCCCTCCCTATCTCTGTGCAGCTGTGCATCGTATTCCTGTCTTATATTTATCCTGGCCTTGCTCTTGTGCACCACTTTGTAAAATCTCCTCTCAGATAAGTGACATATAAATAAGGCTTCTTATTCTTATTATCCACCCGTCCAGCCATTGAAAAAGGAAATCCCTTGTCTACCAGGGCATGCTGTCAGATTAGAGGTCGCGCTCAATTCCGTGTCCGAGGGCGTCCGGAGTGCTAACAGGGTCTCAAAGCAAACATGACAACCCTGTCTCGCTTTGTCAACGCCGGGCCCGTCGCGACGCTTCGAGAAGCTCGGCAGAAATGTATCTCTGTGTTCGGGGAGAGAGAGAGACAGAAAGACAGATATAGCAATAAAGAATACAATAGAATGCCTTTATTGTCAATGCACACATTGTACAATGAAATTTGCTGTGCAGCTCTTAAAACGGTACATTCAACATTCCTCGCATACATGCATGTTCACACGCCGCACACACATAGACACCTGTCATAGTAATACAAGAAACATTTAAATAAAAGTGACATATCAGTAAAACAAGTGGCACATCCAGCTGCTTTTGCACTTAAGCTGGGCATACGTCGTACGATTTTAGCCTGTTTCTGGCCTGAATTTTGAGCCACATGACTAATTCTAGTTGGACTGAATTTCAGCTTCGTCGGGCGTCGTTTTCCGACCGATTAACTTCTCCCAACCGGCCATTGGACGCTCGGATGAATTTCTAACGTATCAGCAATTGTGGTCGTTGGTCGTGGTTTATTTCTACTATTTTTACAGTAATCAGTGCGTAGCTATCAAGATAACAATGTAGGCTACAACAATAGATATACTGTAGCTAGTAAAACGTAGCTAGCTTACCTCCAACTCTCTCTACAAAATGGACAAGCCAAACTGTCCACGTCTTCCTAGCCACAGCGAGTCCATATAACGACAGAATGGCACAGATGATCAAGGCAGCACATTTCTACCTTGTTAGCATTTTGAGCCGTACAGACCTCTGCTAGAAAAAACAAACTTTACCTGCCTCGGAGCTTTCAAACCAAACTTTATTGACAACTGTCATCATTCCCTTGTTCAAAACTATTTTAGTTTTAGTCCTGTGGTGTGGGGGGTGATGATGTTGGTGGAAGGTGGTGGTGGTGGTGGGAAGGACTTTTGTGGAGTTCAGTTCAGTGATGATGGGTCTGAGATAAAAGCTGTTTTTTGAGCCTGGAAGTGCGGATTCTTAACGCTGGTTTTTAAAGTATTGTATCTTGATATAGAGAGAGAAAGGGGAGGAAGGGAGGGAAGAGAGGGCAACAATAAAAGAAATGAAGGAACAACAGATCAATTGAGAATGAATCCTGCTGGAACACGTATTTCTCTCTTTCTTACTGTCCTCCTCCTCCTCCTTCTCTGTATCCCTTCTTCCCTATAACGTTTACAAGCCTGCCGATTGTCCTCCACATATTTCAGAGTCAAAGCGACCGCGGGGGCTGACTGCACGGGCAAATCAAATCACTGCAAAATCAGTTATTTCCTGCTTTTGCCACCGCAACAAACCATATGTGTGTATGTGTGTGTGTGTGTGAGGCACAAATCTGGAGAACGATTGCCTCAGTAAAGAACATCCAGCTGGTGTTCTTAGTAATCCTGCCATCAAGCAGTAATGTTTTCAATTACCATCAAATAGAGTAGCAGGAGATGGACGGACGGACGGATGAAAGGGAAAAGAGAATTGAAGGCCGAGGGATGAAAATCAAATCTAGTATATCGGTGCACAGTGATCCATTTGTAAAAGATCATAATATCCCACAACTGTGTCTGGCGCTGCCGAATACACCTTCCAAAACCAGATTCAACACTGCACTACATAACATAACTAACTGTGTTTGTGTCTCCTTTCTCGACTGCAGTAAGAACGCTTCACCCAAGGATGGAGCAGCCACTCCAGGAACCCCGAAGGTGAGCTGCACCTCAGTTTCCTCACATGTAATATGACGTCTATATTTGGAATTTTATCCTTTTTCATCCAGGCTGAAATCAAAATCGTACAAAAAGCCAGATGTGTGCATTATGGCACTTTTTCAGCGATGTGTAGTTCTTTACAGTCCACGTATCAGAGCTGTTCCTCTCTGCTGCACTAAGGGGGGGAACCAGCTGTACTGTATAGGCCTCTGTCTGTCTTATATCTAACACACAGAAGTACCAGTCTCTCGTGGTCCAGCGGGCAGCACAGCAGAGCCAAGAGGCACTGTACTGTGATTGTTCCAATTAGAGAGATGCAGACAGACAGAAAAGAGAAGACAGATAGCGTCAACTTGTGGGGAGACAGACTCATGATTCCATCAAGAGGGCAGTCCCTTATAGCGTCTGCAGCCACCGACACATCTGAACACATCACTAGCTGCCAGACTAAGACCGGTTTTATAAGGAAAGAAGATCTTTGTATGTCCTTTAACATGATCT
>CAKALG010020810.1:0-11164 GCA_916700815.1 Helicolenus hilgendorfi
CAGTCGTCTCTCATGAACGTCCCCTGCCGGCCTCTGCCTCGTCCTCCAGATGTTTAACCCTCAGCTCCTCCTCTTGTCTTCCTGCCGGCCACTTTGTCACCAAGGCTGTAGCTGAAAGTGTCTCAACTCCAGTTTTGTTATGTAACACAGATCTGATGCATATAGTGTAGTGAGAGCAGAAAAAAACCCACAATGAATATATGATTTGAGCCACATTTGTGCCGTTTGAAATCAGTGGCCTTTTCGATGGTAGTCTGAACTGTCAGATCAGTATTCATCCTATTATGTCAATGTCTCTGTGGAGCAGATTACTGTTGTCATAGCTCTGTGTCCGTTGACCGTAAAACATGGAGGACGACAACTCAAGCATGCTGTCAAATTTAATTGGGATTTGGGGAATTCCAGCTAAGCTAGAACAGACGGGTCAAAATCGACCAGTGTTCAAAACTGTGTTAGTAGGGCTGGGTATCGGTACTCGACCAAAATAACCCAGTACCAAGTAGTATTGAAACTTCTCCAGTCAAAGGATATCTGCATTAGATCCTTGTTGTACCCAGATCTAAAAAAAAAATGAGTACAGTGTTTGTATGGTTTTTGCTCGCAGCCAATCACCGCAAGCGGTCTTTCATATAATATGACGTGTGATTGGCCCACTACCACAGCAGCTACAACCCATGCAGTCTGTGGTGAAGTCGAGCACGGTGTATTTGATGGAGTTGGCAGTTCAGCGTGCCGAGATGCCACCAAAATGTTCGAAAGTATAGCTGTTAGGGCTGTCAGTCGAATAGAATATTTAATCTTGATTAATCACATCATTGTCCATGATTACCTGCACATTAGTCACACATTTTGTATCTGTTTAAAATGTACCTTAAAGGGATATTTGTCAAGTATTTAATACTCTTATCAACATGGAAGTGGGCAAATATGCTGCTTTATGTAAATATATGTATATAAGTATCATTAGAAATCAATTAACAACACAAAACAATAACACATATTGTCCAGAAACCCTCACAGGTACTGCATTTAGCATAAAAATATGCTCAAATCATAACATGGCAAACTGAAGTGTCAGTGTGTCAGTGTGCTGACTTGATTCAGACTTTTCCCATGTGATTATCATAAAGTGGGCATGTCTGTAAAGAGGAGACTTGTGGGTACCCACAGAACACATTTTCAGGTCACGGGACCCCTGTGAAGATGGCCATGCCAGTTTTTCCTCACCAAAATGTAGCGTAGATTTGGAGCGTTCAGCCTCCTTCGCAACAAGCTAGTATGACATGGTTGGTACCAATGGATTCCTTAGGTTATTTAGTTTAATATGATGCCATCTTCACTCTAGCTTTAAAACTGAACCCGCTACAACCTAAAAATCGCAAGTTGCATTAATGAGTTATCGAAATTAGTGGCATTAAAACTGCAAGAGACGCAAAGAATTTGCGTTTACGCGTTATTTCCGAGTTAACTTTGACAGCCCTAATGGCTATACTACACGCCTGTGGCGTCTGATAGAAATAAATGCGTGGTGGTGGTCTTTTACGCAACTGTAGGCTTCCAGTCACATGATGGGTATCGAGTGAAGTAATAAAAAAATGGTATCAAATGTTCTCTATCGGTACCAGTATCAGTATTAAGGGTAAAACGATACCCAGCCCTATGTGTGAGGATTAGGTTTGCATTGTCAGTAAACAGTTAAGAGCTTCAAAGCCAACCTGCAAAATGTGCTTTTTACAATGAACATAAGCATAATTTGGGCACTTAATAATTTTACCAATAATCTCAAGATTGAGGTCTGTTCAAACTAATATCAGGGATTGTTACACAAAAATTGTATACAGTTGGTTACTAGAGCTGTTTCGCTGAAAATTACATATGAAGGCTGTGAGAGAGAACTGAAAACTGAAACAATGAGCTGAAACGTGTTATCAAACTCCGTAAAGCCAAGGAGAGCTACAGATTCAGGTGTTAATTCTCCGTAGGTTCATCACTACGAGCGACCCCTTTGTCAGGTTGTCATTTGATCTACTGCTACAGTAGTATAACAATATTGATTACAGCAGCTTCAAGTATCCATGACTTAATAAGCAACAATCAAATGTAAAGTCAGGAAAAAATCAGAAGGGCTGCTCCCTGAATGTGATGATTCGAATTATTGGTTAAGAAGACCCTTGAGCCAATTTACCCTTTGTCAGTCAAATCTCTGAACTTTCTTTTTAATTTTTTTTTTTTAGCTCTGCTATTGTACACATAGCAACGCAGGATACCACACAGTAGGCTATAAACTTTAACACAGTCTTGTTAGTCTGCGGAGGGCAGAGTGACGCTAAGCAGTGTGGCTTATTCTCGTTCGTTGAAAGCAAAGTTGGCTTTGAACCAGACTCTGGTAAAACCTCTACTCCCGTCCTCTGTGATTGACTCTTTGGCTCACAGCGCTGTCGGCAGCAGGAGAGATGATCCGTGGTGCGCTAGAATTTTATTACTGAACTATGACCTGGATGCACCCTTTTTTGTTTTTCTGACTGTGCGGAAATCTATTGTTTTCACGTTACAGATGAATAAAAAAGGCTTTAAAGCATGAGACTTGTAGGCTGTTATAGGAGTGGCGTGTAGGGCGGCCGCTCTGTAGAGGCCATAAATAATGTATTTCTCATAATGATAGATGTGTATTGAAGAAAAAACATCTGTAATAATGTTGAGTATTTATAAATCTGAAAATTAAAAACAGGGTTAGCACAATAAAGCACAAGACATGATAAAATACCCACTGAGTTGATAAATTGGCCTGACGTGTTGTCTCTGAATATCCTGGTTCTCGTACAGCCCTCATCTAATATTTTTATGAAGAGTTAACACTCAAAAAATTGCCAATCTGCCTCATTAGCACTGTGTGGTTTGATCATGTGAAATAACTGAAAAATGTTTTCACTTTGGCAGAAAGTAGTGGTGAGAAGTGAGAAGTTGATGGTGAAAATGGGCTATTTTCGGACTAAACATCCACTTTGACGTCTGCTAAATTCTGACGTCAGACACGTTTTCTGTAGTTTCTCTCACAAAAGCGCCATTGAATCAGACGCTGAACACATCCCTTTATAGTTTGAGCTTCATTGTCAGTCAGTCTGTGAGCAGCCGAGTTCTTTCCACCACAACGTGCAGCTCGGTTTCTGTCAGACACTATCTACCATAGATATAGTGTATGTAGGAACGATGCCTGAGAATGACTGGAGGATTGGCCCGTTTCACAACGCAGCTCCTCTCTAAGCCTGAATTTAACTACCTCAGACTTCTTTTTTCCTCTGATTACATTTCATATGTGGTTATTGCCGGACATTGTTTGCCAATAAGGAATGAATGTCAGCTGAAAATACACGCAGCTTTAAATCAGAAGCTCTTTGCTCTGACCCAACACTGCGCCTAATCTCTAGCTCAATACTCAAACGCCTTGCTGTCTCTGCTTTAGCATTCTGGATGCCAGCGGAGCTCTATTGATTTGACTTGATTGAGCTGTTAAATAAATTTGGAGTCAGGCGTAATCCAGTTTTACTGCTGTCCTCAGACTTTCTACGTTAGAAATTGGCAGCGTTGTTACATAAAGCTGGAGTTGGTGTTGAAAATACAGCCTTGAGAGGACCGTGGTCTGCACACAGAGGCATGAGTACACAGCCACACTGTTCCTGAAATTAACTTTTCGCCTCACTTACCAAGAGCTTTTAGTTTAACAGGAAATTACAATAGTTCTCACCAGCCTGAGTAGTTAATATTCATTATTCTAAGACACATGCAATGATGCCTGTTCTAAATGCTATTTCATGAATAGAATCAGGTGCAGTGTGTTATTTAAGACTCACTGTATTATGCAGTGGGTCAAGTTCATCATCACCCCCTCTACACAAGCTGAGATAATGTTGCTTTGTGTAGCAGGAGAATAAGTCAGCCATTGAGAAGCCTGTTTGAGACAGAGCCATTGTTTTGCTTTGATTCGTTTGGCTGATGATCAGCGGGGAGAGAGTTTGAGAAACAGGGAAAAAGTGACTTTAACTGAGGTGTTCAAATGTTCTCAGCCAGTTTCCTGGAGATTTTAGCTGCCAAAGACACATTTAACTGGCATTTGGCGCTTCGTGGGTGGTAATTTCAGACGCTGCACATATTTAACACACTCTACAGTATGTGCCAGTCTCTTATGGACAAGTGCTGTCCACTCTACATATGCCAATTCTGCAGTTCTCAACCTCTCATAAAAAGGGAAATTCAGCAAAATATTAATGTCCACTTGAGTTGTACAGGTCTATTTACGTAAAGTGCAAGGCAATTAGACAGTTTTACTGAAATACCACCAGTCATCAAGATTAGATGAAATATTATTCTGTCTGCCCTTCAATTAACCAATTAAAGGTGCATTTTAGTATATTGTTATATTGTTATATTATAGTTTCTATTGTACCAAAGCTTGCCTCCCAAATTGTAGCTCTCAGTCCAGCTTTCTATTGATGTTCTAAAACACAACTGAACTGTGCTCAAGTTTGAAACACTGATCTAGGTGGGAACTAGGGGATACTGGAGGGCACTACAACTAAATGAGGGATACTTGGGTATGGTATCGGAAGCTGCATTATTTAATTTGTCATTATTTAATCAGTCCTGATACCGATAGCAATACCTGGGCTCTGGGTATTGGCTGATACCAAGCACCGATCCGATACAAGTCGTGAATCATTAAGCTGTTTGCCTCTGAAGTGACTGGGAGCATTCTTTTATGTTTAAGGCAACATCAGGCTTGACTTAAACTTCACTTTCCTAACTTTGTGAAACAAAACAACCAACAAATAAATATATAGATATAAATTTAGTGAATTATTGTTATTATTAATAATAATTCCTACACCAACAATCTTCACAATTAATAAGAATTACAAATCATGTGTAAACCTTTTTAATGCAGTAACAAATTGGTCAAAACTTAAACAAGAGTTACAATTCCAGTATGTAGTGTATATATTATATACTGTAAACATAGAATTGAATTAAATAGATCGGCCCCATTGTCCCCGATATCCGATCCAGCTATTGGAGTCAGTATCATCCCGATAATCGCAAAATGTTTCCATTATGATGCTGTTATACCTGTGTTTGTTTTGGTACCTATAACTGTTTTCTCAATACCTTACTTGAGGAAAATCAACATGTTTTTCTACAAAAACTTTTTCATTTCACTAAAGAAAGAAAACTTCTTCAATGTTGTCTAATCACAAGTAGCTGCACAACAAGCTTCAATGAATAAAATTGGCCTAAGATTGGCAAAATTCTGATTTGAAATGAAACGTTCCCATAAGAGAATAAGTAGAAGACAAATGTGACCCGAGGTAATCTTACATTATTTGACCGTTTTTTTTAATGCATGTCTATGCTACTGACATGCATCAATCAGCGGGAGGTTCACTATCCTTTGAGCTCTGTTTTGGTTTGTTTCCCAACTCCTGGGAAAAATAGCTGACTCAAGCTCGCTAGATGCTCCACTATCTCTGGCAGCTCATCACTAACTTTGTCCACCCTTTGATTGCCGCTGTGTAGGTAGCATACAGAGAGATTATCAGATCTTTTTTTTTATGCTTCCACACTGGTGATAGCCGTGGCTGAAGTTATTATGTTTTCGGGTTGTCCGTCTGTTCGTACTAGTCTCGTGAACGAGATATCTCAGATACACCTGGAGGGAATTTCCTCTAATTTGGCACAAATGTCAAATTGGACTCAAGGATGAATTGATTAGATTTTGGTGGTCAAAGGTCAAAGTTCAAGGTCACTGTGACCTCACGTCCGTCCCATTGTTGTGATATCTCGACCCCACGAAACACATCTTTGGCCATAACTCATTCATATGCTAATGACAATTTCGTACTGATGAGGAATGATGGAAGTGATGACGTTTTGGACAGACTGCACCTAAACTGGTTGGCAGAGGCATACAACTGTAAGGGGCTATTTCTAGTTTTAATTGGAAACAGCTGCCTATAGGAGAGCGGTGACACTGAACCATACAGTATATGTGCTGTAAAACCAAAATGTATTATATTATCTCAATCTCAATATTAGCTCAGCATCCCTTTTCACATTTTTACCATCTTGTCTTACGGCCGTTGTCAGACTGAGTTTGTGGGTAATAATGACCCTGGGCTGGGCTTTCACACCAGCATCTAATCCTCCAGGGTCCATCAGTCGGCTGTCAGCCTGGCTCCAACTCCTACTGCAGTGTGTGAGTTTCTGTCGATATTCAGAAAGAGTAAATGTACACTAGGTACTGTAGCAGCGCTCAGCCAAGCTAGAGAGACACAGATCTCTTATTAAGTATTTGTGTAGCAGCGTTACTGTCCCGTATGCTGTGTGTACAGTCTGTGACTCCGGCAGAGTTGGAGTGCGTGCCGCGTGTTCACCCTCTCTGGGTTTTGGCTTCGGGGGATGCCTTTTCTGACTGGTGATTTCTTGACTGGATAATGGCAGCATGTATAGCGAGGGATAACAGAAATCTCTTAAGTGCGTCCTCGCAGCCTATCTATAGCTTTGTCGCCAGCAGAGGAGTTAGGAAGATTTTTTAGAGGTTAAATCTCATCTCTCCGCAGAATATTGCCGCCGCATTAGCATATAAATGTGCTCCTTGTGAGATGCATGTTTAATACGGGGGGAGATTTAAAAGTATAATCATACGCAAAGTGATGATGTGGCAGTGAATGGGACAAACACAAGACAGGGGAGGTGTACTGATGAGCTTTACCACCGGCTCTTTGTGTGAACCTTTGTGTCTGTGTGGGAGAGACAGCAGATAGTGTACATAAAGTGTGCGGAGAGATAAAGCGAATGTGTATATGTGATTCTGCGCCTGCCTGCCTGTGTGAATGACAGAACAATCAGCGGTGGCCTCAACAGGAGAAATATACACACTGCCGCTAACCTGCAATCCCCCCTCTCCCCTTCTCCGCTTTCCTCCCCCCATCATCCCACCTCACCTTGCCTCACCTCAACCCCCCTCGCCTCTGCTCTTCCCCTCAGAAACCAAAGCAGAAAGACTGGCATCCTCCTGATGGCTTCATCCTGGGCCTGTGGACTCTAATCCTCCTGGTGTTTTTCAAGACGTACGGCATGAAGCACCTCAAACACATCTTCTGAGGCCTCAGCCACTGGATATCGGAGGACAGAAGGCTGCAGATCAGGAGCATTTACCGAATATTAGAGCGGTGCGGTTGACAGGCTCATTTTCCCGAAAATGGAAAGGAGATGTATGGCACCACAACCGCTTGGCCAGGAACTGTGTGATGCAATTGGTGCCCTTTTTTTCTTTTTGGATGATTGCTCTCTACTGATGAAATTTGTGTATTATTCCAGATGTGAGAAGGGACAAATACTTGAAAGTCATGCATCAGATATACAATGCCTCAACTCTGCATGGGCACACCACTAGCAGTGTGGCTATTTTTAAACACTTTTATATGTTTTTTTTGAACAACTTGTATTTATTTCTTTGTGTGTCAAAAGTTTTGTTTCGTCATGCCATTCCATAATTGCTTTGATTTGGTTAAAACATGCACTGAATTGAGTCCGCAGATAAGAATTTAATTTATTTTCGAGAGCGTGCTACTCTGCATATTTCAGCAGCAGCAGCCTTTTTTGTTTAAGTGCTACTCAGAACGTCTGCTCGGTCAGAAAAAGGAAAGTGCGGGACGAGGGCAGGCTGATTGGCTGTGAGTGGGCTGTGAAGAGATTACTATTTAATGTCTCCCTTGTCCATATACATTACACCCCTTGACTGTCATATCACGCTTGTGAAGGATAACAATCACACATAATCCCATCTCGCATGATGGACCCATCCACTTTCCCATTCACCAAATTGCCCTCCCTGTGGAAACATCCATTAGCTCCCCAGCCGTGTACTCGGCTGATTGTATTCTGGGTGATGGACAGCTATTTCCCCGGCCATTCCACGTCTCGCGCTACAGCGGCGATAAGTGAGTGATAACCTAGTAAGCCGCCGGCCGTCCCAAATGAATCTCCTCTGTGCTGGGACGTGTTTTTCTCCTCTCCCCTTTCTCTGCATGTGTAACCACTCTGCATTAGGCTCATTGTTGGGGGGAGTGACTGATGCTCAAAGCATATGGATTGAACCTGAGGTAGTTTATCTTTGCTCCTTGGCGTGAGGACCCGCCCATCGGGTGCCCGCTGCCACTCTCCCTTGCGGCTCAAGTGGAAAATAGATGGAGTTGGAAATGAAACCGTATGTATCGGATGGCAGCTGCTGCGTCAGCCACCAAGTACCTTCTCTTATACATTATTTATGCTTTAACGCTTATTTCTTCTTCCTTTTTCCCCTCCCTGTTATTTCCTGTAATCTCATTACTCCTGGTCTCCCTTTCAGAGAGAGTAAGCTCATTTTATTTCCTCAATTGGAAGGATTTTGATACCCTGATTAAAGATGAAACACTCAATTAAAGGAATGGATTTGCCTGTCTTTTGAGTTTTTTTTCCTTTACTTAATTATTCTTAATAGATCTGCTTTTACTGTTACCGAACCTTGAAGGTATGCCCGGCAGCGCTCAGTATAAGCTTATTTTATAGCACAAAGACATCCTTGAAATCAGGACCGCTTGAGTTGACTTACACACCTGCTGTTGTTTTGTTTTTTTACTGGAAAGATTTCAAACAATCCAGAGAGGCTTTTTAAAATGTAGTTTTCTTTCTGTCCCGGTCTTGTATTTCAAAAGACGGAGCAGCCATTGGATCCATATACAATGCGTGAATACCAGACTGGCAGCAGATGCAGTAAAAATTAAAGCCAGCCTATCTCGGATGGATTTGTTTGTTCTTAAACCCTCTTCAAAATTGACTCCACCGCCTCTGCGCCTCTCGTTCGTACTTCAGCTCTCACAGATGGAATTGGATATACTCCGCCTTTCAGCGTGGTGATGTAGGCCTGCTCTCCCGTCACTATGGTTTCCCTATATGCTAATAAAGATCTGTGTCTGTTTTCTTTCACACCTGACTTGGTGGGGAGAAAACCCAGTGACAGGACAATATTAGAGCAGCCATCTCCTAAGAGGCAGAGAGATTTTGTGCTGAAGAGTCGGGCAGGATGCTCTGAATATGTCACACAGGTTGTTCAAACGACGAGCAGCGTCTGTGTTCACCAGTGAGTGCACACACATACGCTTGTTGTCTTTAGAAGTTTAACACTGTCGACATTAGTCCCGTGTGGCAGCCTGCTAAATTTAATGATTTACGCACAAACACACACAAGCACACGCATGCTGTTTTGAGACTGTGCGCGCGTCTGACATGTTGTCCAATTTCCATGGTAACTCAGAATTTCCAACTGCTTGCATGTCAGGGAGGCTTTGAAATGTCAATCATTCCCAGGAATAATGATAGTAATTTTAGCAGTCACAGATTTTCATTCTCATCTGCAACAATAGCTGTGGCATAAATCATGCTCAGTGGCGCTCGCTTACTGTAGTTTTGAATTTATATGTGGCTTTTTCTTTGAGTAAGAAAACAAAAAATAAAGAAGAGGAGAGAGTGTCACATTTTAATGATGGTTACCCTGTATTAAATATGAACAGCTTTCTGTTCCTTGTCCAGACTGCATTGTTTGAATGCTTCATTCATTCATGCAAAGTTGATTTTACACGTTTAAGTATAAATTAAGAAAGCAAAGAAGATTCAACTGATGCTAATAAAATGTGTATTGTAAGCATTAGAAATCATTTAGGTATGTTTAGATTAGGGCTGTCAATCGATTCAAATAGTTAATTGCAATTAATTGCAAATTAATCACACATTTTTTTATCTGTTCAAAATGTACATTAAAGGGAGATTTTAAGTATTTAATACTCTTATCAACATGGGAGTGGGCAAATATACTTGATTTATGCAAATGTATGTATATATTTATTATTGGAATCGATTAACAACACAAAACAATTAGAAATATTGTCCAGAAACTCTCACAGGCACTGCATTTAGCATAAAAAGGGACCCCTTTCAAGATGGCTATGCCAGTTTTTCTTCGCCAAAATTTAGCCTAAGTTTGGAGCCTTATTTAACTTCCTTCCCAAGCTAGTATGACATGGTTGGTACCAATGGACTCCTTAGGTTTCCTAGTTTCATATGATGTCAGTATCTTTACTGTAGCTTTAAAACTGAACCTGCTACAACCTAAAAATCGAGAGTTGCGTTAAAGAAATTAGTGGTGTTAAAACAAATTAGCGTTAACATCGACAGCCCTATTTTAGATCCCATGATAAATATTAAAACTTATGGGATTAAATGTTCATTTTTAGCCTTGAAGACAGTAGTTTTAGTAACAGCACTATATTGTTTTATTAATTACTGTTTCCAAGTGAAGTCTCAACAAGAAGAAATTGATTTGAACATCATCAAATCCATGACAACTGGGAAAATTTCATCTCCTGAGGAAGATTGTGCAATACGGCTGAAAGCTCCAGAACCGCTGTTAAATGGAGCTTGAGGTGAGATGATTTTGGCAATTTAAATTTTTGTATAATGTATTGACTTTGCATGGAAAAAAGAAAATCTTAAATCATGTCTTTTCCTGAGTCAGGCACATCTCAAGTTTCTTCATGCACCTGTCATCACCTGTCATCACCTGTCATCACCTGTTATCACAGTTCATACTAATGAGATGACGAACCAGCCATCTGCATGACAACTGAGAAAAACTCCAAATGCTGTCCAAGACATAGAGATGTGGTTGAAAGCTCCAAAAATAGCTAGTAAGTGGACTTTGACTTTATATTTTATTTGTATTTTTTACTATCTTAAAGGTCGCTAATTAACTTTCACCCTCAATTCCCTATTTGTTCAGTTCTTAATTAGTTTTTAGGCATTAACTTAGACAAGAGAATTGTGTATCATGTAGTGTTAAAGGTGCTCTATACGATATCCAGAGTATTAATATAGCAGCAAACAACTATTAGCTATGTAAAGATATAGAGGAGTAATGTCTACCTGAGCAGAGAATGAAGTTGCTCTTCCCTCTGTGTGTGTTATAATCAGAGCTTCTCTGTGCTTTTTTGGCATCGCCGAGTTGGCCTTTTAGTGCATGTTTGTGTATGTGAGCGTTCCCCACTGGCTAGCTCACGGCCGCCGCTCTGCACTGCTC
>CAKALG010020813.1:0-11800 GCA_916700815.1 Helicolenus hilgendorfi
GGGGAGCCGATGAAGAGCTTCGCTCTGCTGGTGCAGCCTGGGGCCTCGCTGCTTCAGCTGTCCGGACTGAAGGATGTTCCCACTTAGTGTTTTTAATAAATCTTTTAAACCGTTGTTTTACTGCTTAATTTGTGGTTGAACATAACGTTCTTGTCGCTGATCTTTCTCTGAGACAGTGTACTACTCCCAAACGGACGACTTTTTCTTTCACTTTCACTTTCTTTCAACACACCCGCCGTCACGCCAGAGTCGAGTCCATCCAGTGGCTTCTTCTTTGAATCAGCAGCTGGTTACTGTTGTCCGAGAGCGACCGTAAATACTATACACAACATTTAGCCGGCGCATAATTGATGCAACACAACAGATAAACATCTGCCACTGCCATCGGCAAATGTCATCTTAATTGTAGATAGGGCGTTGGCAGTCAACAAGGCAAATATCGTCCGATACCGATGTTCAGCCGATAAATCGGTGCATCACGAGTTATGAATGTCATTTTGCCTATATTCGCCACATTGTGCTACATATTTATACCATAAAATGTCTTAATATAACAATTGCCAAGTCCACACGCTGCTGTCAAATATGACCATCATATTACATTAAAAATCACCCAATTACTTCCCATAAAATTAATCCTGAATGATATAATAACTGACTATTATTTCTAAGTCAAATTCAGGCTTAAGAGAAGAGTGTTAATGTGGGTACTAGCTCATAAAATGTTATACCTCCCTCAACAATCCAACAGCTTCAGAGCTATTGGTAGAAATGTTATCTGTATTCAACCGTGAAGCTCTCTGAAAAAGCCCTTTTAACATATTGTTTGAGATCAACCGTATCGGACCTCTTCTCCTTTTTAGAGTTCTAAAGGCTGTGCTGTTTTTATATTACTAGTGTCGATCCCTCATCTCCCCTCTCTTGCTGTGAGGAGTATGCTTGATGTACGTCAGGAGTCTCTGTGCGGCTCATCGTAGGGACGGCTTCAAGGGGAAAACTGTGCTAGTTTGAAAAACAGAGCGAATCCAAAGAGAGTTGAGAGAGAAGCGGCGGGAGAGGAGAGGCAGGGATGAATGAGATTCAAAGAGAAAAGAGAGGAGAACGAGGGAACGGGGGCAGAAAAAGAGAGAGAGATACAGAGAAAGAAAGGATGAGAGTAACATATGACGTTATTTGAGATTGCGAAACAAAGTCAAAGAAAGAACAAACAAAACACGACCACTTCAGACATCCAGTCACATCAGATCTTACACACTAGTTAGTCACAAATTAGAGTGATGAGAGCAATATGGATAACATCCTTTTTTCACAGTTTGTCATTTTATGTCAATGAAATTTTGATTTGCAACGCAGACCTTTTCACAGCAGACATTTGGACTTGCGAAAGTAGGAAAAGCACGTGTTACTGATGACATTAACTCAAGTGTCCCATGAGGGTGTGACCGTGAGCCAGAACGCACAATACCAGGACCCTGAAACTGAAGCAGCTAAAAGGAATTCAGCCTTTACTCATTTTATTATTCACACTTTTTCTTTTCCTACTGTCACATGTCAGAAATGTTTTCTATGAAAAGGGCCTATTGCCCACAATAGTTTTATACATCCAGAGCAATGTATTCTCATATAACGGTTCGTATGATATCCTACCAAAAAAAGTTATTCCTCATTTTCCGTGCACGTTCCTCCGAATGTCCAGCGTCAATTTCCGCACCAGTTTTTTCAAATAAACTTTCGTCTTCACAGAAAACACCTATTTAGGTTTAGGAAAAGATAGGCTTGGTTAGGTTTAGGCAACAAAACTACTTTAGGTTTAGGAAAGATCTTAGTTAAGTTACGCCGCATCAGAGGTGGATACGCGACACCGGAAGGAACTTACGTGATAAAAACTACTTAGTTAGGTTTAGGAAAAGATTGTCTTGGTTAGGTTTATGCAACAAAACTACTTAGGTTTAGGAAAGATCGTAGTTAAGTTACGCCACACCAGAGGTGGATACGCGACACCGGAAGGAACTTACGTGATAAAAACTACTTAGTTAGGTTTAGGAAAAGATTGTGGTTTGGGTTAACTAAAGTACGGAAGTTACGTGACAAATAAATCAATTATGGCTTCTGGTTTCACATGGGACACAAACACCGGTCTCCTGGGTAAAAGTCCAATGTTTTTTGACCAACCCATCCACCCCGACCTCCTCCCTTCGCGGCGGCGTTTGCCACTTTTAAAGGCCTACTTCCTGGCTCACAAATACGTGGACTGCATACAAACTGATTTTGTGGGATATACGAATTAGTATGTGTATGAGAACAGCCTGACTAGAGATATTAGAAAGAGCTACTTGGTTAAGGTTAATGAAAGATGGTGATTTTGGTGAAAATAGAGAAGAAGCCGACACGTCCTGTCTCACGCCTCAAGTCAGTGTTGACCTTTTCAGCATTTAACTAAAATCTCATCTTTCCCAACCTTAAACCAAGCGTTTTAAGTTAAGGATTTCCTCTGAATATTACAGCAGAGACACACCGCTTCACCTGAAGTAGCATCTTCGCTAATGTCTGAAGAAGTTATTAAATTTTTTATGAAGTTTAAGGAAAAAAAGAGCAGAGAAAAGCCAATGTGAAAAAGTCACCTCACCCCTGGAGTTATTAAACGGAACCATAAAAATGTTAATCGCGCTTTAGTTGCCAGAGCAGATACTGTAGGAAAAGAAAGTCATTTTTCAGAGACAGGGTTCCTTAAACCAGGGATGTTATACCGTAGTCTACATGTCGTGTCTGAAAAGTGCTGGTGTTTTACAGACATATTTCAAATGTCATGATCCATCACATCACAAGTGTTAATGCTTCACAAAACAATAAGGTGTAACTGAGATGTTTCTTGCTTTTCGCGGAGTCCGTTATGAGTATAAACCTTACATATAAAACATAGCAAGGGATAGGAGGGAGGTTTAATGCATGAGTAAAGGGGGGAGTGACAGAGATGAGAGCAAAAGAGAAAAAAGCAGAGAGAGAGAGAGGGAGGAAAGGCTAGTTGCCTGGTGACGGAGGCAGGAGGAGAGAGAAGGTGAAGAAAGGAGAGCAAACGAGGAGGAGGAGGAGGAGAGGAGTGGAGTTGTTTTCCAAGTGCAAAGAGTTACTGGTCACGATGCCACATCTGCTGCTGCCATCCCTCCCACTGCGCTCTCTCAGAGGATGAAGGAGACGTGTTGCCTCTCACTCTTTACATCTCGTGTCTTATTGAATGATTTATGCTTTTGATTGTTGTAATGATGAGTGTGTTTTCAAGCCCAAATCACATTTTTGGCATTTTTCTTTTTGATGAAGCGCCGGCTCACGATTGGGTATCCAGCTTCATTCAGCTAAAACATCACAGACGTCGCAATCTCCCTCTGACACCCCGATGTTCTGTTTCAACAGGATTACATCACATCAAGGAAGCGAGATTGTCAAATCAGTTTCCTTTGCAGTTAAAGCTCCCTTGATTTAGATTCTCTACATTAACAATGAATCAAATGACGACATGAGTAGACTTCTAAACAATCAGACTTCTTTTTGCAACCAGAGCAGTCGCCCCCTACTGGCTATTAGAAAGAATGCATATTTAACATTGTGAAGGTTCTCAGTCATCCAGGTCATGGTATCCGAGTAAGGGTTAAATCAGCAGCAACTGGACTTGGTTTAGATTCTTGAAGACGTTTCACTCCTCATCCAAGAAGCTTCTTCAGGCATTTCACTTTTCAGACCCCGGATTTGACCACTGGGATCGGCCTGCTGCTTTTAAACGTCAATGACTCAAGACAAGCGAGCTCATGTGTATGGAAATGGGGCCTGGATGTCCTTTTATTCTTTTGTTGTTCATCATAGTTTACCTCTTGGGAAACTAAAATCAATGGTCTTGTCTGATGGAACATTTGGCTCGCTGTTTATCTGCCGCAGTAAACTTCAGACTCAAAAACAAATACTTCAAAGTCTGTATAGCTACTATTGGATGCAGATCTGCTTCATTTACGTTCTCCTCGTTTAATTTTCTCCTCCTTTCTCAGTCTTTCCTCACCCCTCTCTCCGTCCTCCTTAATGTGTGTTCAGACAGAACGTTAGGCGAATTTTAGAGGCGGCGCGATCACATGCGAAGTCGGTGAAAATATGTGAGGAGACGTGAATTTGCGTCTAATCACGTCTTCACATTGACTTCTAAAATTGTCTTTGCGTTTTGTCTGAACACACTGTCCTCCTGTCGTTCCTCTCCTCTTCCTTATTTCTTTTCCTTCTGGTCTACTTCTCCTCTTGTTACATCTTGTGCATCTTTCTCTTCTTTTATCCTTTCCTTCATTTTCTTCTGTTCCCTTTATTCCCTCATTCACTCTTCATTCTCCCTTTGTTCCTCCTCCCATTCTCCTCCTCCAACTCATCTCTTTTCCTTTCCCTGGCTTTGCTGTTTTCTCCTCCTCCTCCTCCTCCTCCGTTGGGTACTCGTGACTCTTACGCTCCAGCTGACGTGACTTTATTATAAGTCAAACAGAGGCGTCTCTTTCTCTGTCACGTACATAAATATCATCAGCAGGGAGAGTGTGAAATGTGAGAAACAATAAAAACCTCACACACACACACACACACACACACACACACACACACACACACACACACACACACGCACACACTCAGCAACAGCAGCACATGATGCAAGACAACTAACAGTCCTCAAGCAGCCGAATAAAAATGAAATAATCACTACATCACGTATGTTTGCCTCATTCCAAACTGTCCGTCTTCATCTGCTCTTCATTTGGACTGTTAAATGCTTACACCACAGCGCTACACACACACACACACACACACACACACACACACGAACACACACAGGCAATCTGCTGGAGGCTGGAGGCTCATACATTTTTAAACGGCAGTGTTCTCGTCAGCCTGTTCTTCTCTCTCTTCATCCCGTCTCTTCTCCTTTCTTACCTCCTTTCTTTTTCCTTCTGTTTTTCCTTCCTAAGTAAAAGGTCACATGTTGTCGGAGACTGCCCGTCCAAGGAAAACGACAGCATCAATTGTTTGTGAAAATGTCTAAAGAAGACCTGTGTTTTAGGGTTGGGCGCCACCGACGCCAGTGTTGGGGTTGTACATAGAAAATAATAGGGATGGCTTTTTTGGCGTGCAACATTTAGCGGCTTTATATTTTGGCCTTAACTCTGTTAACTCTTAAGTCTATGAGAAAATAACCTTACTTCTCACTTGGTTTATTACCTCAGTAAACATTGTACAAATGAGTTTATGGTCTCAATCGCTAGTTTCAAGTCTTCTTCAATACAGCATGATGTTCCTTTAGTAAATTATGGTCCCATTTAGAGTCAAACAGACCATGAAGCAAGGTGTGCTTTAGGGCGTGGCTACCTTGTGATTGTCATATTGCTTGTTCAGTGTTTGGTTAGCTCCACCCGCTCATGTCACTTCTGGTTGCCAAAAGCCAACATGGCAACAGCCAAAAACCAAGATGACGATGGCTAAAATGCCGAACTCGAGGCTTCAAAACCGTACTCCACAAACCAATGGGTGACGTCACAGTGACTACTTCCACCTCTTATATACGGGCTATGATAAGTACTAAACACAAAGTAAGCTAAGGCTGATGGGAATGTCATTATTCTAAGTGTTAAGGTGTCATTAATGAACATGAATGGGCGTACCAAATTTTAAGGCAATCCATCCAATAGTTGTAGAGATATTTCCATCTGGACCAAACTGACACGTACAGCTTGTTTTATGGTAAGCACCCTTGGGAAATGGACTGACTGGCATGAGTCAGTTTTTTCATTTATAAGTCCTCGAAGCCGCACATCTGTTGCTGACATTATCCTCCCAGACTATCTCAATCAATAAATATGATTTAATTCGTCTCCATTAATCGATTCGCTGCTGACTGGAGCTGCGGTGTTAATCTGAAGCAGGACGTGGTCATTACATCAGCGACTGCTATTTCTGCTGACTCGCTGACATCACTGCGGCCTCTGAAGAGCGTGACACGATGATCAGCAGTCCAGCTATAATGGTCTCCATTGTTGCTGGCAGGAAACAACAATGTGAGCGATCGCCGAGTCACATTTTGCCACGGTGTGCCCAAACAAATAATACCTGTTCTCCTCAGTTTGAGATAAACTGTTGTTGTTCGGACTCAGCATATTGGTCTCCATGCGTCATTTCAGAGGTGACGTAACCAAGCTTATGTATCGTAAACATGAACTTTTGTATTCAGTCTTTACACACAGATCAGAACATCCTGGCTACTGTACCTTGACTACTTCACATCTGGTGTGGCGTCAATTGTTGTGATGCTACATGAAGCTACATGAACCAACTGGTGTGTGTGTCACTTAAGTGATGTCATGCATACTTATAAAAAGATTAATTTATGTAATGTTTGTGGGTTTCTGATGTTAAAAAGTGTATGTTTTCTTAATGAAAATCGAGTTCTCCCTACTTTTTCTCCTGTTTGTAAGGAACAGCTTTGTCGTCATGCTGGGATTTGAACTGGTGACCTTTCGCTTACAAGCTGTCAAGCTCTTAGGAGAAAAACTGGGTTGTTGTGCTCTGCTGAGTGTCTGTCCCTGGGTAAACAGTTTTAGACAGGAGAAGACATTCTTTCAGTGTTTTTAACAGGGCTGTAACAGAAACTGCATGACAGACCCATTGTGGAACAAACACCGGGTTTTTAAACAGGAGACCCGTGTTTGAGACTGTTGTTGACCAATGTTTTGTAAGTTATTGGCGTGATTGTCAGGTGCTTTTTAGGGTTGTTTGTGACGTGGTTTCCGTAGTTGTGTTATGTTGTTTTCCGTACGTATTTTACTTAGTTAAGGTAAGAGGAAAACGTCATAGTTGGGCTTGAAATAAGTACGTAAACTGGTTGGTTTTCTTGCCTAAACCTAATTATACGTGGTGAACAAATGACACGCGAAAAGGCTTCAGTCAACCTCTGTAAAGGAAAAAAATATGTTTCCACAAATATGTTCGATACCGGTTTTATCTTATTTTTGCTCGATATCTGCAGTATAATTGTAGTTTATATGTCCTTTCACACAAAAATCCAATCTCAGTTTGTTTCTGGAAGAGAACCCTGACATTTCAGTTTCACTTAGGCTCTCTATAAGAAATATTTGTATTTTGCTACACGTCTGAAAGCATGAGGTAAATTCTAACAAGCAGCTAAGGACCTGAGGAAACGTCTCTGCTGCGGGTTGCAGTGTTTTATGTCCTGTGTCAGGCTGATAGCTTTTTTACTATTGGCAGTTATGGAGTATGGCTGCACACACACACACACACTCACTCACACATAGACAGACACACTGAATTCCCACCATTCACATTCGGTTGTCAAAATTGATAGCAGCGATTACTGTCGTATGACCAGTGGACCCCGTAGAGCCGATGCCAGCTGTGTGTCTTTGTTGTGAGCATTAGTGCTCACTGAGTACTCATTTCCATTTCTCCATGTCAGTTGTGTGTCTTTTGTCTGTACTGTACCAGTGAGACCCATCCAGTATATTAACGCAATTAATTTTTAAGCACTTCTCTCTGGTTCATTGGGAATTGTGGGAATTACTATCCCAGACTTGGAGCACACTTATGCTTAATGACTAAGTCTTGGCAGATTGGTTTTGGAGAAGGGTTGTGTATTGGCTATACGATACGTATCATGATATACGATTCAATATATTGCAATTTTTTTTTTTAAATCTAATTTTAAGAAAACTGTCATAGTATAAAGACACACCACCATATATAAAATCTGAGTAAAAAAAGTCACTATGTGAAATGGCTACAACGGAGACTAACATCATTAAATATGAATACAATTGAACTCATTGGATCCACAAGAGTCTTGGCTTTCCAGTGATGCCCAATTTATGCAATTTTAAGACTGTTTAGGGACCCCGGTATGCAGAAATATTCAAACACCATTTTAGAATAGTTTCTGCAAAACTGTATAGAAAATGGCCTTGCCAGTTTTTCCTTGCCAAAATTTAGCCCAAAATAGGAGCGTTATTTAGCCTTCTTGGCGACATGCATGTATGACATGATTGGTACCAATGGATTCTTTAGGTTTTCTAGTTTCATATGATACCAGTATCTCCACTCTAGCTTTAAAACTGACATATCACACTGAATCCATTCAGTATCGCAAAATATAATATCACGATACTTGTATATATCGATATTTTCTTACACCTAGTTTGGACCCCGTTGCCCTTTTCACGTTCAGCCAATGGGGGTTGAGGGATTGTATTTGTTTCAAAGCATCTCTGTGCTGTCGAGGGCAGAGTCAAACACACGGACACATGCATGTATAATGTCTCTATAAGACTTTAGCATAGACGAAAGGAACAAATGTTCATACTCCGTGATGTGAGTGGTTGTATTGCCTCAGTAAATCCATTGTTTGGTCCAGTGGCCTTTAATGTCTCGGCCTGCCCTCAGTGCATTTTCCTATTAAACAAATCATGTGGAACACACAATGCAAGACTGAACTGACGTGGAATGATATCACTGTTCTGCTGACGCCGCAATGTTGGCAACAATATTCACCCAGTGACAGACGGGCTAGACTGCTGCTGTTTGAGTGAATGGTGCTTTTTTACTCAGCAAACCTTCTGCTTTTCAGTTATAACAGTCGACGTGAAATCTTAGCACTAGTCACAAGCTGCCAATGGACAGTGTTAAGGCCATTAGATCAAAAAAATATATAACCAGTGCAAAATGGATGGAAGATTATGGTTAATGGGAGAAATGATCCTGTTCGTGACACCCAGATCAAGCCTGGTATCATCTTAAAGAACAGAGAGAAATGAATCGATTCTGATGTAACAGAATATTGCCTCCTGCTGTCAGTGTTTCCCTGCAGAGCCAGTGATGGATCTTGTTTTGTCATGGTAACTGTCGGTGTTGTGGTGAAGTGGCCTTTAAGGGCCTAAAGGTCACCAACACGAGCTGCATGATGCTTCACCGCCTGGACACATGTAGACTCCAAACCAGCTGAGAGGGGACAGGACACTTTTGAATTATTTAAGCTTCTTTTTCAACCATATCTGTCCAGTAACACACGCTGTGAATTTCTCTTCCGCCGAACAGCGGTGTCTGAGAAGACGCCAATGAAAGCTAGTGAGTTTCAGTTTAACTGAAGTTTCTCATCGTGTGAAGGCAGGAGAGGAGGATGAAGAAAGACTGAAAGGCAGAGTTGTATCCTCCGTCTGTGTCCATTCACCCTCCCTCCCTCCGCTTTGCTGGTGTCTCCTCGTGTTATTGTCACTTTGGATGATTGACGTTTCTAATGAAGCTGTCGTGGCTGCCGGCCAGCCGAAGACACACGGCTGCTACGATGTCGCTCAGAGCAGACTGAAGCAAATGAAACCGATTGTAGCTGGGCAGAACTGCTGTGGATGTACAATATCAGCCTGTTGTCATACACCGTTCGTAGCTATACCTATATGAAAAGTAATGCAGTGTAATTTGTGTATATCCCACAAAATCAATTCGTATGCAAACCACGTAATTGTGAACCAGGAAGTATAAAGAGCAACAAACGCTGCGTAGGGACAGCAGATTTTCGCCCAGAAGACCGGTGTTCGTACCTCGTGTGAAACCAGAATTCAACTGCCCACCGCTCCAATGACTAAGCCTCCATTAAAACCCATTCTCACTCCCAACTTGTCAAATACCGCCGCTTGGTCAGTGCCCCAGCGCTACTTTTGGACGGACCAGGGACGGCGTGTCAATATACGCTCGTTACATGCAAAGTGTTCTTTCAAAATAAACATCCGTTTTCACAGGAAGTAAGGTTTAGGCAACGCAACCACTAAGTAAGGGTTAGGAAACGGTCGTGGGTAACGTTAACTTCACTGACTAGCGACTCACGTGACTTACGTGACGAAATAAGTCAATGTTACTTTTAGTTTCACAGGTAACTGTCGGTGTTGTGGTGAAGTGGCCTTTCGGTCATGAACAACGGTCTCCTGGTTGTAAGTCTTGTGTTTGTTTGACCCGTCCACCACTTGTCTCGCCTGCCCCGAACAGATTCTCACACTATTAATACTACGTCACTTGTTACATTGGAGTTAGTTGAAAGCCCGGTTCGTCACATACTGTTGCTAAAGGGTGCCTCCGTGCGCCTGTTTTCCGATGCCGAGGGGCACTTACTAAACGGCGGTATTTTACGAGTTGGGAGTGAGAACAGGTTGTTCATTAATATTTCCATCCATTCCGAACTTTCAATCAGTTTTGTTACATATAGCCGACTTCGTTTTGTTTGGGCTTTGGATGACAGATAAAATCCAGAATGCATTTCCTCCATTCAAGAATTTACCTGCATAGGGCTGTCCTGTCCTGTCCTATCATTTCTCACCGGCTTCCTGTTTTACTACTGCTTACTACGCACACACAGACGCACACACACACACACAGTTTCCTCCACCAGCGTGACCTGAGGCTGCTCTGTCTGCACTTACACACACAACCTTATCATTGTGTGTGTGCGTGTGTGCAGAGCTAGCTTACTGTAGCTCGGCCCCACCTTCTCATTACACAGAGGAACGGAGGGAGAGAAGCAGAGTATAGCAGAGAAGGAAGAGGGTATAGCAGAAAGAGAGAAACATCAGAGCTGCATCTGGACCTCAGTAGGTAACTAACCTAGTCATCAGTTAACCAGTCAGCTGGTGAGGCAACCAACCAGTCAACTAATGGTTGGGATTCGTAGTCAGGAAATCAGTTTGTCAGACAGACCTGGACTGGTTTATCAGTCAGCGTAAGTCAGCAACGGAGCAGACTGTGAACTAGCCAGTCAGTTAGTCAGCTACTTAGGTAGTTGGTCTGTTAATCATTCATTCAGTCGGTCATTTATTTGGTGTAATAGTCTTTTAGTTGGTTAGTTAGTTGGTCAATTAGTCACTTTATAAGTTAATAATTTAATCGGTGATTCAGTTTTTAATTTGGATAGTCAGTTGGTTAGTTGGCCATAGAGTATTTTAGTTAGTTAGTCACTTGGTCAGTCAGTTGGTTAGTCATCTACTTAGTTAGTTGGTAAGTTAATCATTCATTCACTCGGTCATTTGGAGAGTCACAGTTATTTATTTGGTGGAAAAGTCTTTTAGTTAGTTGGTCAATTGGTCACTTAGGCAGTTTATCATTTTGTAAGTTCATTATTTAAGTGGCAATTCAATTACTAATTTGGATAGTCAGTCAGTTGGTTAGTTGACCATACAGTATTTAGTTAGTTAGTCACTTGGTCAGTCAGTTGGTTAGTCAGCTACTTAGTTAGTCAGTTAATCAATTAGTCGGTCATTTGGAGAGTCAGTCAGTTATTTATTTGGTGAACGAGTCTTTTAGTTAGTTGGTTAGTTGGTCAGTTAGTGACTTAGGCAGTTTATCAGTTTGTAGGTTAATAATTTAATTGGGCATTCAGTTAGTCAGGCAGTTTTTTTCAGTTTGTCAGTTAGGTAGCTTCTCAATCAGTTAGTCAGTGATTTAATAATTTGTTTAGTCGGTCATTCAGTTATTCAGTAAGTTCAGTCCGTCGGTTGCTTGGTCAGTCTTTCATTCAGTTATTCAGGCAGGGATTGAGTCGGGTTAACCACCAAGGCAGTCAGCAAGGCAGAGCCATTAAACTAGTCATCCATCTATCCCTCCAGTCAGGCAGGCAGCCAGTCAGCTGGTTGCTGAGGGGAGTGGCTCCTCTCTGCTCTTCTGCCTCCAGCTGAATGGTAGTCATCCAGTCATCCAGTCATCCAGCCTCACACTCAGAGAGTCACTCAAGTCAATCGGT
>CAKALG010020817.1:0-17318 GCA_916700815.1 Helicolenus hilgendorfi
AGCGTCCCTGTAATGCATTGCACTGTATATATTCTCCTTAAAGTTATAGCTTAACATACGTGGCTCGGTTAGCTTCATGTGTTGGAAACTACTCTTCTCAGCTAGTCAACAGACTAGCAATCAAACTGCTGTCATTTTAGTGCAACTTTTAGGCTGATGTTTTGTCTGTTGTTTTGTGGTCAGTTTGTGTTGTTAGTGTCGTGTATGTTTTGTAATTAATTACAAACGCGAGAGTCCAGGCTCTGTTGTTAGTTTTCCGGCTTTTAGTTTAAGAAGTTTAGGAAGTTTAGACCAAACTAAGTCCATTTCAACTGGACATTAAGCTACGTTTTATAACAGGGATTTTGGTAGAAGAAGGTGGTGAACAAGTTTGCATTGTGGAAGTTAGCTGGCCGCTGTCCGTGGTGCTGAATGGGCTCTGCTGCTGTCACAATGAGTGGCTCTGTGTGGTTTTGCAATATAACATGATTTGATTTTATTATTATTTTGTCAGGCATAAATAATATGCCCAGCCAAAACGGGCTTATAAGACACCATTATTTATAAAATAAAGAAAAGACAAAGGCAGAAACCAGAATAGCAGTATACATTACAAATAATTCTAAACAATTAACCATCCTGATGTTTTCCCAAGCTTAAGAAACAAATAATTTTTTTTTTTAATTTCATTTAAAGGTCCCATATTGTGTTCCATATTTGCAGGTACATACTTGTATTTTATTTTTCTACTAGAACATATTTACATGTTTTAATTTTCATAAAACCCTTTATTTTCCTCATACTCATATATTTTGTCAACTGTGTGTCTTTGGATGTCTGGGTGAGGATTTAGTGTTGTTACTGGTGGCACTTGGCCCAGCTGTACACTTATTTTTTAGTATTCTATTGGCCCAAGTCAGCTAAAAAGCACGGCAGGTATGTGAACGCGTGTGTGTTGATTTTTAGATCCACAGAGCCGTTTCATCCGTCCGTGTCTCTTTAATGTTAAAATGCAGTTGCCTCCGATCAAACATAGTATGCTACTGCCATTTGTACTCTTAAATGCCATTTAAACTATTTGTATTCTAAAACTTTTCAACCTAAACACTTCAGACCTGTTTGATAGCGATAAACAGAAACACATTTCAATTTGAATCATGTTAAGATAAGATGAGATAATCCTTTATTAGTCCCACAGTAGGGAAATTTGCAATGTTACTGAATGCTACTCCCACTTGTATACTTTAAACAGAGGGTGATTTTATTTTAATTGCATTTGGACTCAACTTGACAGCATTTATAGCCTACAGTTCAAGGAACTGATCTCGTGAGCTGGTTGTTGTTGACAGTTCATCAGACCATCTGAAGTGTTATTTACAGAAAACTTGAGAATTGTCATGAAGCATCACCCATGTGAAACACAAGTAGGACTGGGTATCGTTTGAAAGTTTTCAGTATCTAATATGATACTTGAGTTTGTACCAATACTAGTTACTGATACTACTACTAGTTTTCACACATTTTTCATTTAGCAAAAACTATGCTCAATACAGTGACATGTGACAAAAGACTAGTTTCATTCTGGCCTGTTTTAAGTATTAACATTAATTAGCATCAGCTGCTATGACCTGCTGCCGGCAATGTTTGTTACTTTAACCTTTTTCTACCCTGGTCTTTGCTAATGAGGGAGAGAGATGAGAGATTTAATAGCAGATTTGGTAGCATCTGAGTTTAGAGAATCCTTATAATTATGAATTAATTAAATTAATATATATGGACATTTTTTTGCATTCCATTCGCCAGAGTTTGCTCGCTCGCTGTATGTTAGGAAGACTAATCCATTAGTTCATTTAATCAACAGATCTGTAAAGCTACGTTTCTCCACAAAGAGTTACAGAAAAGCACCACTTTAAATCATGTGTTTACCAGAGATTTGCTCATACGTTTTTTTGGAAATAAGTTATTCAGCATTGAAAAAAATCATACAAAAAAATCAATTAATGCAACCCTAGATGCTGCACACATTTAGTTTGGTAATCCAAAAGTATAGAGGTTCTCTAACAAGCCCTAGACAGGAGAAACGGTCAGCCTTAAACGTAAGAAAGGGAGGTACAACAGAGAAGGTCCTGGCAGAAGTATCCAGAAGTAGACACTGGAGAAGTATCACTTATTACATGTCTTGCAAACATGAATTACTTATTTGCTACTGTCACAATAAATACATTCAGCTGTATTTGTCAGTACTTCAGAAAGCACTGCAGCATATATCATATGTATATGTTTGTATCTGTTTTAATTAACAGATAAGGATTTTGGGAATAGTCCTTTGATGCTCCCTAAATGATGTTTGCAGTATTATTGAGTGTTTACGCCATGAGACCGCGGTGAGATCTTTGAATAGTTTGAATAGTTCATTTAAAGGCCTTATTTAGACAACAGTTAATTCATTATGGGGTGGAGGGAAATAAGCTGAGGCTAACGCACAGCGCTACGGATCTCTCAGGACGGGCGTTGCATATTAATGAGACTGAATTTGTGTCTGACATTTCCTTACGTAGCGTTCTACTCCAGGACGGAAAACTTTTTAATGAAAATTCACACCGGGGAGCCCGACACAATTCCACATTCGCGGAGCAAGTAGCGTCGCTTCCTCCCGAGCAGCTGCAGCCTTTTGATTTGTTTATTTTTCTTTTGTGTGTCCCTTGATTTCCTTTGCTGTTTAACAAAACCTCTTTTGTGAAATAAGGGGTGGCAGCTTTGAATTACAAACCAGAACTTTCTTTTGTTGTATATATGTCTTCTCGGGAAACAAAATCAATTTACGTTAACATTGTGCGTCTGTATCGATAACAAGCAGTAATTACATTTAAACCAGTGTTTCAGCAACACTCTGATAAGATGCCTGCTGAATGCTGTTTGTGTAAGCACTAAACTCTTTCTAGCTGCTGTTGAGGATCCAGTTGTTGTCGCCTCACGCTTGAGTCTGCCTTGTTATCATTAATGTAGTATGGTTCTTCTCAGTGTATTTGTATGCTCCATTACCAGTATACATAGTGTGTGGGACATCTGTGTGTCTGAGTGTTCACCACAGACTGTATATAACAAGTGGACGTAGTCACCCTAACGTCACCCATTGGTTTGTGGACTGCCGTTTTGAAGCCTCGAGTTCGGCATTTTGGCCGTCACCATCTTGGTATTTGACCTTTCACAGTCTTGCAACCAGAAGGGACTTAACAGGATGGAGCTAAGTGCAACCGAATGCTAAATAAGACATTTTTAGGTGACCAAAAAGGTTATAATTAACTTTCATGAACTGAAAACACACTGTGAAAGGGTTAAAGTTGTAAGATGAAAACCCAGACAATTCTTAGACCGGAAAACGCCGTGGTGAAGACCTGTCAATCACAAGGTAGCCACACCTTAAAGCACACCCCGGTTTGACTCTAAATGGGACCATAATTTACTAAATGAACATCATGCTGTATTGAAGAAGACTTTAAACTAGCGATTGAGACCATAAACTCATGTTTACAATGTTTACTGAGGTAATAAATCAAGTGAGAAATAGGCTCATTTTCTCATAGACTTCTATACAATCAGACTTCTTTTTGCCACCATTGGAGTCGCCCCCTGCTGGCTATTAGAAAGAATGCAGGTTTAACTTCAGTTGCACTTCAGCATTGGCTTCACTTTTCAGGGCAAGTAAAATGCCACGTTGGGCTAGTGAATCGAGAAACTCACTTGCGTGATCGGGGCAAGTGGTAAAAAACAATCTAAAGCATATTTTTTTCCAGAGCTGATGATGGAAGTAGCCAAAGAGTGAGGCAGGGCTCGACATTAACGCTTGCCCACTTGCCCGGGGCAAGTCAATTCTGAGTTCAGGCAAGTGAAATGCCTCATGCAATTACGCAATCTTTATTAGGGACGCCCCAATTGATCGGCCGCTTATCATTATCGACCGATATTCAGTTAAAATATGCGACTTTGGGCAAGTACATTTCTGACCCACTTGCTGGACTGGGCACGGGGCGAATATACCAGGACTAAGAGGCAATTTCACAGAAATGATTTCAAAAACTTGGTTCTTATATTGACCGAAAACAAACACCTCCTGAATTCTAGCAAACTGCTCAGGGATCTTTTCCAACAGCAACTTGATGGCTTAAACAAACAGTTTTTTTTTATGTGTAAGGCGGTGGATTGCAGTCAATTGAGCATATGTGCTCATTGAAGAAGTAGTTGCAAATGAGTGAAGATTTTGTTTTTTTATGTTATTGTGTCCTAAGGAGCCTAAAAGAATTACCTGAGTGGAGCAAGGCAACACAGTCCTCCTTCCAACGGGCTGTTTATTGCTCCCGACGCTCTACAACAGATCCGTCAGTCGATAAAAACATAGAACTTAACCATAATGTGCTCAAAGTGCTTCGTCCCTGCCTTAATGTTCCTTCATGTGCGCATAGTTTTTGTAGTTATGTTGGAGCAGCATTTACATGTTTGCGTTCCAATTTCAACAGGTGGCAAAAGGTATCAAAACATCCATAGAAAGCTCTCGAAAAGCTGCAGCACAATTCCCTTCATTGTCCAACCATATGCTTAGCATACATATGCTACGCAAACATATTGTTTACTGCTTTGTTTGTGTATCCAGTCATATTTTGGGGCAAAATATCAGTGTTTGGAACATACAGAATGGAGAATATTCATGGGAAGTGCAGAAGTAAATGCTTTAAGGGGTGATTTCAGAAGTTTCTGTGGACATTTTAATACTTTCTTGTGTAACTGACAGAAATTCAGCCTCCTTTCAACTCTACAGGCGAGGACTGTTTGATAGTAAAAAGACGGAGCATCACTTTATGCAGACTTTGACTTAAGATCCTGACCACTTCAATCAGTTTGATATACAGCACTATAGCTCATCACACACACTACCCCCTCTCACCGGCATCCGTGAGTCCCCCCGTCCTCATCCGTGTCTCATCAGGACACCTCATCCTGAGCTAACCCCACAGTAATTATCTGAGTGTTTGAAGACCTCAGAGAGACGGAGATCAGAAACTTTTAGGGGATGGTCTCAATGTTCTAGTTCAAGGCGGAACCATGAAGCTGTATTTTGGGTGGAGAAAAAGGGAAGCTTGTTATGAAGCCCGTTGAGATTCTTTTATTTTCCTTTGCCCATCAACCTCTTTGAAGTAACATAATTTAAAGAGTATATCTGGTTTTAAATGTGCCTGCATGTGTGCGTGGTGGGTCGGGGTTGCAATTTAAATTCCACATTTTTTCCCACCTTTTTGCAGTGGGTCTCATTTTTCTCGCCAAATTGCTTCTCTGTGAAGCAGCTAAGAAGCAATTTGAAAAGGGGGAGATTCTGTGACTGACAGTAAATTTCAGCTGCAGGACTGCAGCCACTCGTTAGTGTCAGAGAAGCCCGGCTGCGTTATTAGAAATTTACCCTTTTGGTGTTGTGCCAGAAATTGTGCGGGAGGTGAGGTAATAAAGTCGCCCTCTGGGACAGACTCGAGCTGTATTTGCTCTGGCAGTGATTTGCACATCTGGGCCGGAAGGCTTGGAAGGTAGTCAGCCCTTAACTGCCTCCCATTCAAATCAGCTAGTTCCTGGAACAATCATTTGGCTGGTACAATTCAGATCCATTCCAGAGAAAGTTTTTCAATGTTGCCAGTGCCAATGGCTTTAAACTCCACTGGTGCTTCTACTCCACATGTCACCTTTTGAGTCCTGAGTGCAGTGTTCACATTCTCAGCCTACAGCACAGCTGAGAGGACGTCTAGACCTGCAAGTTGTGTCACCTTGTTATTGTTGGTTTGCAGTGTGAATGTCATCGACCAATCCTGTGAATAATCCCCAAATAGATGTCGGTTAATCTGTGGGTAACATGGTAATAAGTGTGCACGATATCTGCGATGTGCAATAACATATTTCAATATATATAATAACGATATGACTTGCGATAAATATACAAATATTGAAGTGTGCATATACTGTACTTATGTCAGCCTGGTTGTCTTTGAACTCAGAACCGGATTAGAATTGAATATAAGGAGGCTAAATGTTGTTTCTAGAGCAGCAATAGTAATGTTTACAACAGCAAAGTCACCATATAAACTCATTAATATCTCACTGGAAACAAATCTAAAATATCAATAGAATAAAACGTATTCCCAACATCCAAAGTGAAGAGAGAGTGTTTTACCCTTCAGTGTAGTCTTTATATTTTTCCCTTGTGGTGTCAAACAAGTGAGCTCATTGTTGTTGTGAGATTGATTATCGTGGCTCCAGTTTTGTTCCAGTTTTCACGAGCTTCTGGCGAGGGTAAAATGTAAAAGTAGGCAGTCAAGACAAGGTTGTACAGATGAGTGCTTCTAAGATGCTCCCCTGCCGTGATTATCCAATCAGCACGGCTGTGTACGATGTCCTCCTCTATTTTTATTGATCGGCTTTGTTAACGGGTAGGTCAATAGGTCAGGCTGAATTTTAAGACAAATGCTCTGTTGCACTAACTGCACTGGGTATATTTTGAATTCAAACAGGTCATCGCAGTGTGAATATTGAATTTCTTCCCACGTTCAAACTGGCTGCATTTTCAACCTTCGGTGATTAACGGGTTAGGAACCAGAATATATTAAGATTTCTTCTACACAAAATGATGTGTTTTTGGATTATTATTGAATAGTTTAACCTCTTTATGCCTCTAAAAATGAAAAAAAAACGTATGAATTTGTTTAATTGTATAAGGTTCCATTTCTGACAACACTATTCTTTTTTTTTTTTAAATCTTTCCGCTGACTGCAGCCTTTGCCTAAACTGTGTTCACAATGAATGAAGACAGAGGATTAAGTCAGTGATTTTAATTTGTTGTTAGAGATCATTTTAAAATACATCCACTTTTTTGAATTCCGACCTAAACTCCTATTATAACCCCGAAAGCTTAGCGTGCAAATGGAAGATGAAATTCTGTTCTTTCAGTTCAAATCTGTTCATTTAACACTTCAGTACTTTTCAGCTCTCCACATGAAAACAGAGCAGAGGTTCCGAACCCGGGGTTCAGCCACGATTTGTCTGCTCTGAGGTTGTCAAAACTAGATTTGCACAACTATAACTAAAACCACAATAACACACTAATTAAAAACATACATTTTTTTTTGCTACTAAATAGTCCGCATTCATTTCAACCCGGTATTTGTGCACATTTGCAGATAAAGATCAGGCTACACTAATATTATTAGTATTACACTTGTAGAATTAGATTCCAGTGGTGGCTGCGTAGCATTATTTCAGATTTGTGTGATCCAAACATTTCCAATAACTCCAGAGTATTGTTAAGTCCTAAAGTCAAAATGAATTGAAAAAAAAGATAGATGTAATCATTTCCAAAATTCACAACGTGTTTTTATTGAACAAAATATTCTGGTTCAGTCCATATTTGTTGGTGTTTAGCATTTCAAAAACAACATTTTCACTGGTCAAAAACCTCTTTGCTCTCCCGCTTGCACCATAAATTACATTTATTCAACCACAATAACAAAAAAGTCTATTTCAGCTCTAATAATATTATAGTAAATCAATTAAGTTGTTACAAAAAAAGATCATATTATGTATCTGCATTTGCATAGCCAATCCGTCATCACTTTATAAATGTTGATGAAATTGTAAAAGTTATATTCATTTAAGAAAGGAAATGTCCCATATTATGCTCATTTTCAGGTTCATACTTGTATTTTGTGTTTCTACTAGAACATGTTTACATGCTGTAATGTTAAAAAAAACAACTTTATTTTCCTCATACTGTTGGCCTGAAAATGCCTGTATTTACCTTCTGTCTTAAACGGTCCGTTTCAGCTCATTTAGACGGAATTTCGATGAAATTGCAACAGAATTGCGATGGAATTGGAACAGAATTGCGTTTCTAGGCAACAGCTTTGGTCCATATGTACTTGTCAGTTGATGACATTCACATACACTGCAACCAGGAATAAACTGGGACACATTTAGAATGTTTGTTTAAAACTGTGTAAGGGGTCTAAATATTGTATAATTGTGACATCACAAATGGACAGAAATTCCGACGGCTTGTTTCACATGCAGAGTTTCTGAATACGGGCTGTGTGTATTTCCCTGTGGATTGAGCGTTTCGATACTTTCACAGTATTTATATAGAACTTAATTCTATTTTGTAATAAAAAACATGAAAATCTCACTTTTTTATAATATGTGCCCTTTAATAAAAAAGACTAACTCATTTAATGCACCTTATTCAAATTGAGGATTTTGTTCGAGGGTGTGTGAATCTTTTTTTAAGCGTGATGATGACTATCATCAAATGTGGGGTGAAGGGCTCAGATTTTCTTAAATTACAAGTAGGGGAGGGGGCTTACAAGAGTTGATTACAGCTAACAACTGACAGGTCAGCACATTCTGTAATGTCCTGTCATTAAGGGTTGCACGTTGAGGATTTTAACAGTTGGTAGTTGAAAGTGACTTCTTAGCCCGGCCATTAAAAGTGCTAATTAGCTGGCTCATGAATAAACTGCTGCTTCAGGTGTTTCCTCCCTTTTGTCCTACTCTCTGTGACTAGTGTAATAGCACCACAGAACACAGGCTCTGTTTGTTTGAAGCTGCTTGTAGCTGGTTTCAACAGTGTTGACAACAAGTGATTTCTAGTTGTCATGCACGGCGTGTGAAGCGGAGTAGAAGAAGTGCCACCTGTCTGCTGGGGGCAGTCCAGTTACTCCTGGTGCTTTGGACTGTTTTCATGACTCACTTGGTGCAGTTCCATCCAGAATCTACACATACATTTTAATGTTTGTTAGTATTGCCTCTTTAATGTTGGCATAAATCCCTCAAGTAGGAGTCACATTTATATGCACATCAAAAATACGACTTTTATGTGATCAAGGCACTAATACGAAAGTGTGCTGCTGTTGTTACCAGAATATGTTATCCACCTGTGGAATTATCCATGTCCCATTTTCATACTACACACAAATACTATGCTGGAATGTCATGTAGACTATTTTAGTTATATAATAATGTAGTATAAAAAAATGACTCAAACTGAGGCTTCAGAATTATACAGTTTCAAATATTAAAACCAAAACTGATTTTCCAAGAACTTATGACTTTATTTTTGGGTGCTTTTCTCAGCTGTACCCAACAAGTCTGGAGTCGCTCAGACAAAAGAATCCATTTGTACCAATCATGTCATACCAGCTTGTCGCGAAGGAGGCTAAATAATGCTCTACATTTTGGTGAGGAAAAACTGGCATGGCCATTTTCAAAGCGGTCCCTTGACCTTTGACCTCAAGATATGTGAATGAAAATGGGTTTTATGGGTACCCACGAGTCTCCCCTTTACAGACATGCCCACTTTATGATAATCACATGCAGTTTTGAGCAAGTCATAGTCAAGTCAGCACACTGACATACTGACAGCTGTTGTTGCCTGTTGGGCTGCAGTTTGCCATGTTATGATTTGATCATATTGTTTCATGCTAAGTGCAGTACCTGTGAGGGTTTCTGGACAATATCTGTCATTGTTTTGTGTTGTTAATTGATTTCCAATAATAAATATGTACACACATTTGTATTAAGAAGCGTATTTTCCCACTTCCATGTTGATAAGATTATTACATACTTAACAAATCTCCTTTTTAAGGTACATTTTGAACAGATAAAAACATGTGCAATTAATCATGATTAACTATGGACAATGCTGGATACAAGCTGGATTTTAACGCTGTGATGCCGTCGGAACAGGTTGCTGATGTCGGCTACTTTTAATGCGATATGCCAGAACTGGCCATGATGACAAATGACGGTTGAGTCAGTTGGCATAAAATCTAACCGGTCTAAGCTCATACACCGGACTGGGCCGTCAAAAAAGTAAATCGACTCAACTCTAATCCACACGACAGTCAAGAAAAACAAGTAAATATTTCGATACATTTCGTTTTTTCCATTTCCAATGTTGGTGTACATAAAGAATAGCGCTGTACATCCAGGAGTGGGCTCTTGCAAAATAAGATCTTTTTGGCTGCAGTTTGGTGAAGCTATTCCACACAGTTTCCAAGTTTATAAATAATCACAGCATACAAATGGTAACTTCCTTCCTGTGGATAAATTGAAGTGGAATACACAACTCCATGAAACACCTTAACAATATTTCTCTTCCATCTTAGCGTCCATAAACTCCCTCGGGGCGGCCCGTTCCCAGTTCTCAAGTCTGTATCCAGAAATTCCGCTGGGATTACGAAGCCTTCTTTTGTGCTTCACCACAGCTCTTCATCTTGTCCAAAACTCACCAACAATCTGCTGCCTTCGTTCACCAAAACAGAATCCTCCCTTCCTTTTATTACTCCACCTTTTGTTAACTATAAATCTGCTATTAACAATCAAGCGGAGATCAAGGGGTTGTTTTGGTGTTTGTGCAAGGCAAGGACGGAGGACTGTAGAGGAGAGCACAGCGGGAGGAAGACAGAGGGGGAGAGCAAGGAGGTGTACGTAGATAGAGAGAGGGACAAAAAGAGAGAGACACTGTAAAGGCGCATAGCTGCCGGTGAATGGTTTCCATGGCAACGTGATCGGCTGCTTAGACAGGAGTTTTTAAATGAAGGTGGCGTTTTTATCACGGCAGCGAGAGAAGGCAGGAAGGAAAGAAAGAGCGACATTCGAGGTGGCGCCTTGAAGTCCGCATACTGTTACTATCTGAATAGTGATGATCCTAAAAAGAACGTTATGGTTTCAATTATTGTTCAGCTCAGGGACGACTTAGTCTCAGTTTCAGCTTTTCACTCTCATTCCTGTTCTCTCAGTTATGCCATAATCAAGTCGACAGTGCAGAGGAGAAGAGAAAGAGTGCAACAGAGTATGACAGAAATGATTTACACATTTGTAAAAACAATGCATGAGGAGCCTAATATACAAAAAGCCTTACGTTTTTATTATTATTTCAGTGTTGGTTTCCCTTCTTCTGCTGAAATCAAACATTTTTACTGTATTAATTTAGATATTTTCCAAAGTAAAAGTCCCTAGAAGTGTCTGATTCAGCTTTTCCCCGTGGTGTAGTGTTACAAAATTGTAACAAAAATCGTGATAGTATAGAATCGGGAGATAGGTGTGTCGTCCCATGCCTAGTAACACATGAATCTTAGCGCTGATGCGATGAAGAAAAAGTACACATTTTGAAGATTAATCTCATTCCCAAAAAGGTATTTTGTTTTGGGGTAAAATAGAAACCCCAAGCAAAAAAATAAATCAGCAAACGGCAACAGGAGAAAGTCGCTCTCAAATACATATCCATTGTCGCCACCTCTCTTGCAGCTTATTGATATAGTTTTCAAAAATGGTACCGCTGCCCACATGTGTTTTATTAGGCTGTCGGGCTGGGGGAGATCAAGGGAGAACCAAACTGTAATCTGTATGCAGGCTCACAGAGGCCAGTGGGAGAGGGTTAGGAGCTGGACAAACAGTCAGCCGCTGCCTGGAAATATCTTTCATCCTTGTTTTAAGATTAAGGTGGAGCAATTTATGGCAGCCCATGAACAGGCCACCTTCGAGACTTCTTAGAGCAAATAAAATGAAAGATTGAGGAATCTTGTTATTATGTGCACACACACACAAGCACGGGGGAAATTCACCCATATAAAACAGAATGGAAAACAGATTCCCCAGAGGTTCTCAGATTAGCTTCCGTTAAAAGGAAGCTCGCGTGGAAGATGTTGTGGCGAGAGCAGCAGACTAGTTTCTCGGTTTCCCCCTCTGATGTCCTGATTTCATCACCCCGGTAGAAGCAATACATCTTAATTTGCTACTGTCATCACAGGCTGGCCTCGATCTGTCAGTTGCTCAACCTCGGGGAGAGGTGTTACACACAAGAAGGACATCGGTTCAAAGGCAATACGACATCCTTTTTATTTATTTATTTTTTTTATTTAGAGGGCTGGTTAGTTTTAGGTTTGATTGAACTCCGCACAGCCAGTCCTGATTCTCCTGATGAATGTTTTTTGGAGTTAAAACTCTTAAGTGTTAGATCAAACTGAACTTTGATCTCAGATATGCATTGATAACCAAGCTGACTTTGATCATTAGTTCAGTTAAGAAAATCAAAAACAGAAAAAATGCAATCCATTTTTCTCAATAAGAGACATATTATGTGATATCAGCTTAATATCCAAAATCAGTGCTAGCTTAATTTTCAGTGCTTCACTTGATTTAGGAAAGATGTTAATATATCAGATAACTTATCAAAATACCATCAGAGTTGATTACACTCTTTGCAAATATATTTTACGGAGCCTTGGAACTGACGAGATGTAGTAAAAGGATATCAGACTCAACCGAAATGTAAGTGAATACATCAATATATAATACTGTTAGTTTAAGAATTAAAATAGAGTATAAAAAGAACTATAAAGTTTTATACTTTTCCTTATTGCTCAAGACAGTTGTTTTAAAAAAGAAAAAACACTAATCAGTTGACTCACTAAATCAAAACTTGATTTATTGTACAAATGTATTTATGTTTAACCAGTTAATTAAATGTTTTGTTTTTGGCACACTGTTAATCATTTACATATTCCATGGCAGCATTTAGTTGGTACAATGCTGCCAGTCAGCCTCGCTGCCAATTTGTCCCAACGGCCCCTCGCTGTATTGTGATGATAAAACACTTTTAGAACACAATTAGAAAAGACAAGCCTGTAAAACTGTTGACAGGACGCCTCCAAGTGCAAACTACATCAACAAGTGATGAATTAAACGTTTAATCCATGGACGTTTTATACGTGTAAAACTTTCCCAGAGCCTAGGAAAGTTTTTTTTTTTATCTTCATCTTTAAGTGCATGTCTCTCGTCTATATGGATATGACCTAGATCATTTTTACGTTATCGACTTATCGTACGATATATGGACATGACCGCGATCATTTTTACGTTATCGACTTATCGTACGATATATGGACATGACCGCGATCATTTTTCCGTTATCGACTTATCGTACGATATATGGACATGACCGCGATCATTTTTACGTTATCGACTTATCGTACGATATATGGACATGACCGCGATCATTTTTACGTTATCGACTTATCGTACGATATATGGACACGACCGCGATCATTTTTACGCTATCGACTTATCGTACGATATATGGACATGACCGCGATAATTTTTACGTTATCAACTTATCACACGGTATATAGACATGAACTCAATCATTTTTGCTCACCTCGATATTGCCCGTTGTGTTTCCATGCGTGTTTGAATAAGACGTGGGCATTACGCAGGCATTTCACGTTTTTGTTAACACAACTCTAGAGTCCATTTTATTTATTGTTTTGGTTGTGCGGTTTTATTTATTTTGAATATCTATTTTTTTTTTCACATTCCAATTCCAATGTCTGAATATCGTGACAGGCCTACATACAGTACATTTTACCCTTTTAGTCAATCAGTTATACTTTGTTGAGTCTACAATGTAAAACTGTTGATCATCTCAGTTGTCTAAGTTACATATTACAGGCTCAGCAAGTAGTCTGACATTTTCGAGTTCTTTTTTTTGTGTGTAGTTTACTTGCTTGATATTTGCAGCTACCTACTGGCACATCTCAATCTCCCTATGGCATCTCCTGACCTTGTTATGTCAGTCTCTCAGTCTGAACCGAGGGAAATCTGGTTGCTTAAGATCAATCAGTCAGAACCCAAAATAGGGCACAGACTTTCTCCTGTTGGCTCTCAACACAGTTACAAAAATATGTTTATCGGATCCCGGGTCAGGGGTGAAAGACGAACATTTTCACCCATCCCTTTTCGCTGTGGCCTTGATATGTCAAGTCTGGAATGTTCTTTTACTGAAGTGAAAGTTGAACTGAGACGGCTGACTTATTTGAAAGAGTTTTTAGCAGGCAAATTTTGTATTTTAGTTTTCGTAAAGTATTGCAAAAGATGTTCCTCATACAGAAAACCTGTTGTGGCCTTCGTTCCTGAAGACTGATACACTGAACATTATCATTCCTCACAGCGGCATTGATTGGGACTGGCGCCAGATTGTCAACTAAATGACACAGATTATGACGGGCATCACATTATCGTACACCTTCAGCGTTAATAAATGACCACATTATCAGCCATGCATGAGAAATGTTCTGATAAAGGAGCTGCCTCCCTTCTGCACCCAGATAATAAGATTAACATTGTGCTGTTGATCAAAGGCCGCAGCTGATTGGTCAAATAGCAAAATGTGCTTAAGTTCCTGACATGTTGTTGTTAATAATCCAATATTTGGAGACTTTATTGCCACAGTGCCGTCGTACAATTTTATCCATTTTAAATTGGCTTGCATTTAGGAAATTAGCGTCCTCGTTAAGCCCTTAATGTGTGAGTGATGTGAATGTATTATCTCATAAAGGTTGATGGGAAAGTTGGTAACAGAGAGGGAAAAAAAAAGTTTGGGAATGTTCTCGGAAAGGCTCTGCATTAAGTTAATGACTGAGGCAAAGAAGTGATTCCTTTTCTCACCAAGGCTGTAGTCAAGTCCAACTTTATTGAGTCCGAGTCCAGTTCAAGACCAGGTCCAGTTGAGTCTCCGAGTCCAAAGCAAATGGTGTCCTGTTGAAGACCATAAATAGGCAATAGTGTCTTTCTAATGCTAATATAGGCTAGTGATTAATGAGTTAAGATGGAGAGAAATAATCTATTTATAAACAATATTGATCTGTCTTCTAACAAACTAATCAGTGCATCGAATTTAGGCTTGAGGATCATTACAGCCAAACATTACATTCATTAATAAACTGACGTTTCTACCCTGGGAACACCCCAAATATGCCCACAAGCAGGGTCATTTTCATTCAATTTTGATTTCAATTTATTTATTGAGATTATTATTTATGCAAATAGCATAGGCGACGAGGTGTCCTGCAGCACCAATTGATAAGGTTTAAACCTAGTGTTAAGTTTAACTTAGTGATAAAACCATAGTGTTTTCCACCAGTTCTCCATAGCCGAGCCCGAGACCAAGACAAGTCCGAGTCCAACAAGGAACGAGTCCAAGACAAGTGCAAGACTCCAAAAAAGTGGACTCGAGAGGACTCGAGTACTACGGCACTGTTTCTCACTCCACCCTTCCTCCCACTTTGATCCTGTACTCGGTATCAGGCAGACAGCGCTCTACACTTTTTATAGGAAGTCTCTCTCTCCCCATTTCTATCCACTTAAGCTACTGCGAGGAGCAAAGAAAAGAAATGTGCAGTCGGGGAATGTCTCACCTTTTCCATTCTGTCGAGCATTTCCAGTGAGATGTCTCATAAAGTCACCTGGTCGACCGTGTCGGAGGCGATGTAGCAGCTGGAAATTTAAACCATGTGGATTAATGGGAAAATTATTTTTTACACAATGTCAAGACGAGCCCGAGGCCGACAGTAGGGCTGCGAATGTGGCATGCGTGCCAGCCGTGCCATGTTAGTGAAATATTTACATGGTCATGAATTTTCAATTTGTCAGCCGTTGCTCCCTTGGGGGGCTTATCACCTATAAACCATGCAGGTGGTAAAAATAGAGCCCATTTATTATAAAATGGACAATGACACAGAGGTTTGGGGATAAAGAGGGGCAAAAGTTTAACAAGGCCTCGTTGAAGCACTGCCATGAGCTACATTTTTAAATACATATTAATGCCTGGCTGTGAATGTAACTGAGCCAAAACTGATTATCACGTCTCACTGTGGCTGAGTTTGTGACTTTAACACCATTTGTACATTTTCAGACTTTTCTCAAAAGCAATAGATTATTTAAGTGTTGAATTCCTTAACTATTAGCAAGGCACAGCTGATGCTGGTGCAAAACCATTTGTGCTTGTAATTCCTATCCAAGATCAAATACTAAAAGGCTTTGTCATACATAGATGACCCATCTTTGCAGATAACAGGAGGCATTGATAATGTATACTGTCGGTGAGCTCAGTTTTTGCGTTGTGTACCGCACCGTCAGCTTAAGTCTGTCCGTGTCGGAGGCTTTTTGGCCGATTCAGCATGTTGAAACAGCAGCGGTGCCCGTCGGTGAGAGAAATCACTCTGATTGGCTGTTCAGTTTAAATGAATCAGCGCAAGAAGAGAAACGGAAGCAGGAAAGCAATCCAACGAGTAAAGTCAAGAGAAAAGTCACAGAAGGCTCTTCTCATTTTTCATCTTCATCTCATCTAATCATTCCAATACACGGATATTTTCACAACGACATGGCCATCTGGAATGAAGCTAAGTGGTGAGAGAGAGTGGTATGGAAATGGTCGGCAAACTCGGTCGGTCTTCCGGTTTCCCTTTTTTGAATGGTGCATATAGACTACCGCCACCTGCTGGTATGGAAGAGTTATTTCCTCTCATAGAGGCGCAGAATGTACGTGGTAGTTGGCTGTCAGCTGTAGCCTTTGTGGTGTGTTCGAGTGCAACTTTTTGGCCAAGACAAAGGGGACGTGAAGCAACGCAACTGGTAGCCTTCATCGCCACTTGGTCTTTGATATCAGCTTGCTGTGTCTGGGCCTTTACACATAAAAGAACGATCCCTGTCACTTCCACACAGTGAATCATAGAGCTTATTAATTAAACACCGGTATTGGATCGGTATTCCGTATCAGCCAATACTCAAAGCTCAGGTATCAGTATCAGGACTGAAAAAGTCGGATCCCTATTTTTTTAGTCTCCAGTGACTGTCAAGACGGCGGCAAGTGGTAAGCTTAAAAATACACAAAGCTTATTGAGAAACTGAGAAGGGATGTCTTTTCTAGTCGATAAGCTGCTGTTAGCTTACTGATCTCCCAACATGCCATGATTATGAATACAGGAATGAAATAATCCATCCACTTAAATCTGCATTTCTTTAGCTCCTTTCATTAACATTTATCAATTAGGACAATTCATTTCCTTCTTTGGAGGCAGCCCTGCCTCTGAGAAATGACTGTATGACTACCTGCGTCCTCCTTTGAGCTCCCCTGGTATCCCCATTCCTTCTGCCTGTCAGTCCCCGCGCTAATCAATGGCAGAGCTGCCTGCCTCTGTTGTTTCAAAATACAAGTTAAGCATCAGCTTCACATCTGTCTGCCATTCATCTTAGCCCAAGTGGCTGTGTACTCAAAGATATATTTATCGCATACTATATCAAGGATATAACATATGCAAACAGAACTCGGCAGCAGCGTGCGCGTGGGAGGGCTCCGTCTTGTCAAGCATGCCTTTCAAGTTGCTTACTACTTACAAAAAAAAACAGCTAAAGTAGCTGGAAGTGTAACCAGCCACCGACGAGCAGGGAGGCGGTGCGGCTGAGCGCGTGTGTGT